>JAXGGA010008489.1:0-56613 GCA_038373865.1 Uloborus plumipes
TTTTTTCTCCAAAGTAGAGAGAAAGAAACTGAAGTTTCATCATAAAAGAATGTAGATGGCCTCTACTGGTTTAGGAAACTTTTTTTTTTTTTTTTTGTACAATCTTAAACTTAAATTACTTAAACGCAGGGCATTAAGACATAACATAGCTAAATTAATTTGCTATTCTCCATTTCTAAGGAGCCAAGTCCTCATTGCTCTCCTTCCAGATATTTTGAAAACACACTCCCTAAAATTCTAAAATCTTATGACTATTTTTCCTTTGGATAGCTATTGCACATTTTAATGAAGGAGTAACTTGCCATACTCTCCCCTTTCTCCCGGGAAAAGTTCACAAAATATTCAGAGCTCTAATTCGTAGTTTGTTAGTACAGTGAACGCCACAGGGTCACCAACAGAGAAAAGGCTCATTCCATAGGGAAGGAACTTGTGATAGATAATTCGATGACACTTTTGAAATTTTTTCCCAAATTATTTTCAAGTAATGTAACAAAAACAATTTAAGGGTCTTCATTTGTGCAACCATACCGAATTTTGTCCAATCTGGTTTCTTAATTTTAGTTGCAGAGTTTTTTTTTTTTTTTTAATTTCATCACCCGTAGCTGAAACTGTTGCAGATCAAGAATCCATTCTGCAGCACCGACAGGGGCACCTCGAACTAAAATTTTTGGGAGGGGGAAAATTATTAATTTGTTGAATGAAGTTCCAATTTTATTGAATGATAAAATGCACACGTGTCATACATGCATAACATTTAATGATAAAAAAACAGTAGGCATCTTTTAAAAAACAATTTAAAAAATAATAATAATAATAATCTCAATGTTGCAATATTGTCTTCAAATTGCCGAGTCGTCAGTAAAATGTGCCGAATACGGAAATTATTGGGAGGTCACAGTGACCTTCCATCAGGCGCTCCTGAGCATCGAATGTTTCATTTGTGTCAAGCACAAATATGCTTTACAAAGCATTTTCTGTAGCGTCACAGCCACAGCTTTCGTTGGATGTCCGAAGCTAACGCTAAGTACTTTGCAATGTTGTAGTTCAGACAATTTGTAAGCCAGCCACCTGACACTTAACTGTCACAAAATCATTATATTTATCAGTTTAAGAGTTTTAGTGTTTATCAATATTTTTGAGATCGACATTTTTTCCTCCATTTTGGATCTTTTTCAAAAAGTCTTCGCGTGCCACTGCTACTGGTCTGCCGTGCCACATTGTGGCACGCGTGCCGCGGGTTGGCCACCACTGTTTTAAATAGTGGTTCTCAACGGGGGCGATACCGCCCCCGGTGGGCGGTGGGGAGATACTGAGGGGCGGTGATCATATTTTGGGCAGTAGGGGGGCGGTGGATATATTTTGGGTGGTAAAGGGGCGATGGGTTGATTTTGAAATGTGTTTGCAAGGGCATGTTTTGGGCGAAAGTGGGTGGAAATCCTTGTTTCTTACTTCACCAAGAATGGCTTTAAAATTTATTTGCTGGGATATCTCAGCCTGAACCCCGATCCTTCTCTTTACGTTTTCAAAGATCAAGCACAGCTTAAGTAAGAGGGTGAGAGTCATACCCTTCTCCATGAAGCCACAAAATTACTTGTAGAAACCACATGCAAGGACCTAAAATTGCGTTTTTCGACCAATTAATTTCGAAAACTTTCCGACAACCCCCCCCCCCCCTCCCATGAAAAATTTCATACTATGTAATGTCAAAGATAACCTAAAATTCGCCAATAGCAATTCAATTTCCAAAAAGTTTTTGAAGGTCGGTCCCCATTTTAATAGTGCAACAGTCTAAAATAGCCTAAAATTGTGTCCTTATGAATTCCATTTGGAAAATTGTCAGAGGAAGATGTCTGAATCCCCCTTCCCCGATTGCCTAACTTACATAGCCAAAACTCCTTTGCCTAACATAACCACACATAGATTACAATATTGTTTTTAGACATTTCTGTTAAAGCGCTCTCGGAACCTTCATTCTCAAGCACAGCCTAATAATTTTAAAAATTGATTACGACAGGGAATCTTGAACTACCTGCCTCTTCTTTCAACAAGCGTGACCAAACCGAGTTTAAAATTGCGCTTTTAGGAGGTTAGTTTTTAAAAAATTCTGGAAGAAAGCCATAAAGCATCGCTTTAACAAAGTACAATGAGAAGAAAATTCCGTACGAAACTCCCCAACCTTTACCATTCCCTCAACATCGCGCGTAACAGACAGACAGAAGGAAAAAAAGAGACCCACCTTCAACTTTATTATTAACAGAGAAAACTAATGAAGCCTGAAAAATTACCAATCTATCGGTACATGGTTCGACTTTCAGTTCATTGGCGTTCAGGAGAAAGAAGCGTGACATAGAAAGAAAGAAAGAAAGGTAGAAAGATACTCAGTTTTTAATATAAGTAGACTAGCTGTCAGGGCAGCTAAATTAGCTTCCTGCGACATGTTGATGCATAATGTCCCCCCGCCACCCAACATTTACCTCGTTCTGATCTTATATTATTTGATATAATTCAATTTTCATAAGATTTCAAGACATACCACGTACATGGCCCGCTGATGCCCCAAGCAGCTAGCTGCGTGGACCGGCGTTGCACGGGCGCTTCGCGCCTTTAAAGTAGTAAAAAAAGTTACAGCAAACTACTCGCAGCCAAGGCAACTCGCTATCAGGTGCTTCAAGCCTTTACTTTTTTTCTGCATCAAAAAATCATTCGAATTATTGAGATGATTCGCGCATTCAAAATGGTGAGGAAAGTTTCAGCAAGTTCAGCTCTCTTAAGAGAAAGAAAGAAGCAGACATAGACACTCAGTTTTTAATATAAGTAGATGGCTTTTCAACTAATTTATATTTCAAAAAATTACAACTAGCTTGCGACAAAAGTACAACGTACGTCACCCGCTAATGAGTTTCATGTTTAATTTAGTTAAGCCTTCATTCAAAATTCTCATTATCATTGTTATTACTGTTTCATAGCAACCACGTTTTGCAACAATGGATTTCATATTTAATCATTTATTAGGCTTAATCGCTTTAAATTTGACTACTTATTAATTGATATCTTCGCTAATTAAAATTGTATAATTCTATCAATTGAAACTAATGAAGCCTGAAAAATTACCTATCTATCGGTACCTGGTTCGATTTTCAGTTCATTGGCGTTCAGGAGAAATAAGCGTGACATAGATAGAAAGAAAGATAGGAAGAAAGATAGTTAGCAAGATACTCAGTTTTTAATATAAGGCAAGAATGCAAGTGAAACACCATTGCAATCGCTTCGAGGCGATCGCAAATTGCAATCGCTACTGGTCGAATTACATTAGAATCGCATCTCATAGCGATTGTAACGTTTCTTTTGAATCAAAATTTGGGAATTTGCGATTGCAACGGTGAGTTGCGATCGTCCGTGTTTCACTTGAGTTCCTGCTTAAGTAGATTATTTTTGTTTCTCACGTGATTCTTCGAGGCTTTTCTCAAGTCAAATAATAATGCTTTTGCCTTTTGCTTTCACTTTCTGAAAACTAAAAACAATGTTTTTTAAGAACATCACCGATAAAATATCACGTACACACAAATATATGTGGATAGCCTGCGTTTTCAAAGAAAATTAATACTTTAAAAGGATAGTTAATGACAGTTAAACATTACATCATTTCTGAAATGCATTTACACTAAAAAATATTGTGTAGTTGTTCGAGTTACTGTCACACCTGTAACTCAAAGATTTTATCCTTCCCCTTGGGACGTTATCGAGAGTTTGCCTGCATTTTGAATTGCACGTTTATTGCTCTTTGTTTTGTGAAAAAAATCCTGCATTTGTACAATCCGGCGTGTTCGAGCAATCTTATAATATACTAAAAAAAACGTTAATTAATATCAAAGAAAAAAACACTGCATAAATAAAATGAATAAATAATTATAAATTGCATAAGTTGATAAAAAATACTATGCAATAACCTTACCGCGGCAGTCCCCGAGTGCCACACGTCTTTTTTTTTTTTGAACTTAAAAGTAGGGTTTGTTTCCTATTTCATCTTAATTATTAATACTTACGACAAAATAATTATAAACTAGTTTACTACATATATCATTTACGATTCACGGCGCTAAATGGGTTACGAGCAAACCAAGTCCTTAACTAATCAGATTTATCTAACGCTTTGGAACAAAATTACGTAGAATTGTTTACAAGACGTTAAAAAATATATAAATATTGTTTTCTCATTTCTTACCTTTGTTTCAAGCATTTGTGGCGTTTAAATGAAGAAGGGTAACACAAACGTTCTATTACCAGACTTGGTAATTGTCCTGATATTCCTGATGAAAAATATTTTGTCCTGATATTCCGGATTTTTATCAGAAAATCCATTTCAATGCTCCCAACAGATTTTCAGTTTATCTCTAGAGAAAAAGGAACTAAATACTTTACGAAAGGGAACTTGATCTTAACTTTTAAAGGTAAAAATTAGTGAAGCACAGATTAATCGACGATAACATATCGGGAAATGTTAACCGATTATTTAGTGACTTTTTTTCTTCTTTAAATATGAAAAGTTGCTTTTGCTAAACAAGGTTCTTTAATGTATTACAAAACATACTCCATTATACTCACAAGACATTTATTTCTTTGATATAAGGACTTCCTTTTCTCGCTGCCACAGCCAAAGAGCTCTCTAAAAATGTATTCGGGACCAGTGCCAACTGGCATTTTCCAGAGTTGCTGTAAGCACTTTTTATCACTTCGGAGAGAACGAAGAAATCGTTTACGAAAGCCGCAGTTCCCCTCTCCACTTCGTGCAGAATGGATGCAGTGTCGTTGACAATGATCACGTTCCGATTTTCTTCAATTCTCTGCTTCAAGAGCTGGAGTGTTTCCGTCGGAGATTCCTAATTTTAAGTAAAGTAATTTTGTAGAGAAATGAGAAAGAAAATTGAATGGGCAGTATTCAGCAGCATTTATGCAGTAAAATTTCGTAAAATAATGTTATTATTTTTTTAATGGGCCGCACATATTTCTACGCATTGAGATGGCAATTATAAAAGTATTTATTAGTAATAGAATTTCGAGTCTTTTACTTAAAGTAATTTCGAACTTAGACGATTTGAAATAAATAAAAAGTTTCAAAAAAGAGACAGAGAGAGGAAAAAAAAAACTTCTTAAATCTAATCTTAAACTGGCACAGTTCGATTCGAGGTGATGGGGCTATTTTCCTCTTTGATGATGATAAACATAGATGATATTGTTTGATATAAAATTCATTAAACAGTCTTAAATATTTACATACTAAAGTGGCTGTGTATATGTGTTTGTTCCTTGATACAAAGTCCCAGTTTACGTCGGATCTTTGACAAATTTTACAGAGTTCCGTTTGTGCTCAGGAATTTGCATAGGGATTTTCTACCCACCGCCCCCCCCCCCCCATAGGGGGTTCTGAATAAAAATCCCTTAGAGAAGTTTTCGCCAGAAAATCCGCGTAACTAAATGTTTGAGCCTATGACTGAATTTTTGAAGTTTTCAGAAAGTCCGGACTCTTCCTCCGGTCGGTCAGTGTCTCTGAAAATACTCCAGCCAATACAGTATTTCCTCTAGTTTGTACCAAAAAATGTTGTTGTTGCCTGGTCCAGTTGGGCTTGCAATTTGCAATGCACTGCTTCACTTTTCCAACTGTACATTAATTTGGTATGAAGTCCGACTTCCACAGTACACACATGCCATAGGGACCCGTTTATAGGGTAGGCAACCATTCATAGCACAACACATTCACAGAGAAAGGACATCCGTGCCCGAGCAACGCCTTCTAAATACTAAATGCCTGTAACTTTCTGGTTTTTAGCACAGAGCAAAATTTCATCCTTTGTTCATGATACACTGCCATCTACCAGAGTTCTTCGAGAAAGAGAAATTAATGATTGGTTCATTTCTAAATTTAAAAATCAACCAATCAAAAAATTTATTTCAAATATTGTTTGGATCCATCGCCAATAGCTGCAAAATGCCCTTGGTTCACGATACACTGCCATCTACCGGAGTTCTTCAAAAAATGAACGATTGGTTTATTTCTGAATTTAAATTTAAAAATTAACCAATCAAAAAATAACAACGACATTATCGGATTGCCGCAAGGTGGCTTTAAAGTTGAACCCATCTCGACGGCAATATTATAGGCATTTAGTCTTTAGGAGGTGTTGGCCCGAGGCGGGATTCGAACTCGGGACCTCATCCAAGCCAGACTTCTCTGACCACTAGATAAGGCGGCCCTCGTAAAAAGAAATAAAAAACAGTAATCAAATAATTTTCTTAAAAGGAAAAAAAATCATGAAGTAACATTAAGTTTAAAAAGATAAATACCATTATTTCCTGATGTATACTTGTGCCCTCTTCTACAGCAATTAAAACAGAATCTGCCCGAGCTAAATCATACACTGATGTAACTATCCAGTCTGCTTCAGGAAAAGTCAGGAAAGCGATGAGATTGCCACTATAAGTTGCCATGGTAACCATTACGAAAAGCCACCAAAAACATACAATGATGCGAGCACTGACGGTTTCAGGCAAGTGTACACCTCCTGAAAGGCAAACATTTTTAAAATAGAGATGTTCTCAAAATTACCTTTTAGCGTAGAAATTATTTTTAGTGTTAAGCGGGAAAAATTAAATTTATAAGGGGACAAAAACATTTTCGCTTGATTATGCTTAAAGTCAGTTTTATATTTGGTTAATCGGGAAAAATGAAATAAAACAACTTTTCCTAGTTTTAAGATGCAACTAATTATTAGGGAATTATTTTCATTTTGTTTTTGTTTTTTCATTTCTCTTCTTCTTTTTAGATAATTTATAAATCGTAAATCGCAAAAATCCCATGCCTCAAATTAGCTTATGTCGTTTTAATGTAGAGTAATGTGGGGCAAGGTGAAACAGTTAAGATAACTTCCTTTTTTCAGAATAAACAAATAGGAAATTCGTTTTGAAAATTGCAGCACATAAAGAAAGAACAATGTATTTTAGAACAAATTTTTAGCTGAAACATTATTCTTTGTTTTTGGCAAAAAAAAAATTAGTTTAAAAAAAAGGGAGGGGGGTTAGTTTTTTATTTTTATGTCCCAAATAGAGAAATAAAATATTTTTCTGATGAAATATTTTCTATTTAATCAAATGAATGAGCAAAAAAAAACGAATAAATCAATAAACAGATAATAACACAAACGTAATTAATTGATTAATTAATTAACTTGCAAGAAAAAAATAAATGATGGAATAAAATTGTGAATGAATAAGAAAACGATTGAATGAACGAATAAATAAGTAAACGGAATGAACTATGTCACTCATCTGTCAACTTTGCCCTACATGCGATTGACTAATTGTACAAAACATTTTAAATACAAATGATCTTAACATTAAATAGCTAAATACTGCATCGAATATTAGAAGGTCTTAATTCATGTTTAAAATGTTAATTAGAAATTTCAGTTTTAGAATTTTATTACTTTCGTATAACAAAAATATTTTTTGATTTTCACTAAAAAATTACATTTGAGTTAATTTTTGAAAACTGTGAAAAATTATCATATGCTTTGATATTTAGAGGTAACTTTCCCTGACAGGAATATACTATATGTATTACTACATACTTAAAATATCACCAGGTGGCGCCGAAAACAGAATAAATATTTCATCATTTCACTTTGCTCAGCTATTTCACTCCGTCCCACAATCCTCTACTTTAAATGTATCTTTGCCAGTGAAACATTATATGAATTAAACTATTGCTAAAAAGTGTCACAATGAAAGATTGAATGAAAATTTCTGCTTACCATATTGAAATGCCAGGTGTTTTCTAAACTTTGTATTTATCATCTTCCATCGGAAAATTCAGAGTTTTTCTGCCCAGAAAATTAAAGTATACGTGTCTGTGAACTACCTCGCCAAGAAAAATCAAATTTTGAGCTCTTTGGCAAGAAACTCTCTATTATTCGTTGTCGGATTATCTGCGTGTCTTTCCCACTTTTGTTTTCTTTTTTTACGATGCTGATTTGCTGGATGCAGAAAAATGCGAGTGCGTTTATTGGTCGTATTTGGCTTTGGCACTGGGGGTGAGGAATTGATACAAACGTAAAAGAAAAGAAATTTCCTGGCCCCCTAGTACTTGCTATACGAAAAAGGACTTTACACAAAAAGGACTTTACAAAATACAAGTTGTAAACTACCGTTTTGGAACATCCGATGGCAACCAAAAAGGAGCTATGCAAGTACTAAGATCATAATTTCAAAATTTTATTACTAACCGATTCTGTGTTTCACAAGATACACGCACATTTGCACATTCGATTGCAACTACAAAGGCTGGTGAACGTTCTTAATATGAAATTTAACGTTCTTCGTTTTAGTTATATGAGATATTACGTACGTATACCGTACATACATCATTGCAAAACTTATCAAAATCATTTCGAGGAGATTAAAATGGATATTTCGGTTATCGTTTGCACGTACATAGACAAGTACGCATGCTACGCATATGTTTCAGTTGGCCATTTGTACCAACATAGACAAGTACGCAAAACTTGCGTACGAAGTATCTACGAATGAAACAGTAAATAAAAGTCGGCTCAGAAAGGATTTTTTTGAAAATTTACTTTAAAACCTGAGTAAGAAAATTTTCCCGAACGTAATAACGTCTTTATCTCGTATAAGGGCCCTGCTCCATATCAGCGAAAAACGCGACCGAAACCGAAGGCAGAAACCGAAAATCCGGGTACTTTCCATAGGAACACCATTTGATCCATTTTACGTTTCTGCTTTATTTTTCTGCTTTACGTCAATGCGGAGCAGGGCCCTAAGAAAGTAAAATACTATAGTTTACAGTGAGCAACCCCATAAAATGTTTCTAAGGGCCGAATTCAAGTGAAACACCATTGCAGTCGCTTCGAGGCGATCGCATATTGCAACCGCTACTGTAAGTCGAATTCAAGTGAATTCGTTTCACTTGAATCCAAATTTTGAAATTTGCGATTGCATTGGTGAGTTGCGATCGTCCGTGTTTCACTTGAATTCCTGCCTAACTCATCTAACATGACCCTTAAATCAAACTCGGCCCGTGATCATAGCTAATTGTGAATTTATTGATGATTTTAAAAGCTCTAAACATTTCGATACTTTTATTACCATCTTGAATTTATGGTTAAAAAGACTAAGTGAGACAACTTCCTGCACATCACAGTACTTTTTTTTTACTATTCAAGTATAAATCATGAGAGCTTTTATTTGATCGAAATTATTATAGATCTCTCCAGAGAATACCATATAGTCCTCAATAAAATATTCAAAGATAAAGAGAAGAAAAGAATTTTCAATAGTCCGCACTCACATTGGTATAATAAAACTCACCCCCCCCCCCTCCCATGAATATCTTTTTTTCACTAATCTTAGAAGAAAATATGAGGTGATACACCCCACCCAAATTGTACCTCTTCCTTCAAGAGATTGGCTTTACTGCCCCATTTAGTGTAATAATGGCTTAATATTCTTGTTGGCGCTTCGTTTTTGTTTTAATTTGGTTACTTTTTTGTTGGAAAAAACTACATTTCAGTATATACTTTCTTTGACTTTTTCATAGTTTGAAATTTCGTACGTGTGTTAACTTTCAGAAAAAGTATTAAACATTTTTTTTTTTTCATTTTTTCACTTTTCTTCAATTTTATATCCCCCCCCCCCTCTTCGGTTACTAATTAAGTTTTAGCACGATCCTATTTTTTCCTATCGAAGCTGCCATTTTTATAAACTCAATGAACTAAACCAGTGGTGCCCAACCTGTGTTAACCCGAGGGCCTCCCCTTATATTAAAACGAATCTTGCGGTAAAAAAAATATAAAAATAAAATTCTAAAATATTTTTAAAAATTCTTAAAAACATGAGAAAATATGAAAAAGGGAAGAAAATTAAAAACTAAGAATTGTTATCATTACTTGATGCTTAATTTATTGCATGTATCTGTTTTTCAGGTACCAATTTCTGAATACTTTGACGATTTTTGACGTTTCCATTAATTGTGCTTTTCGATTTGTAGCATTAAACATAGCAAAGGGCCTAACAAATTAGCTTTACTTGCCAGATGTGGCCCGCGGTCAGCAGGTTTGGCACCACTGAACTGAACCACCCTTTCCGTACAAAGTGTTTCTCTGTCAGCAAAGTAATATTGCGAAGAAAACAACATGCAGTCACTACACCGAAGACTTCTCGGTTCATTACACTGCGAGACAAAAGCAGAAACTTTAAAAATGCTTCTCGCCCTATTTTTTTCTTATTCATATGAAAAAAAACCCTCTGAATCCAAATATGACGAGAGTTTTCCCCACACCAGCCTCGACTTATCGGAAATGGCGCACCATTTTTTTTTTCTGTTTTCTAGTTTCATAGCTATAATTTTTATTTGAAGGAGAAAGGTGCGTTATTTTAAACATTTAATGCCTTCTTCTGATGGGCTAAAGGGATGACAAGTTCAAAATTAGGAATATTTGTAGCAAGTTCAAAAATTTTAGGGGGTATTCTTTCTCAAAATATTTTCAAAAAATCATAAAAAACGATAGCTTTTTTTTTCCCCCTAACAATTTGTTTTACAATTTTTCACTTATTTTCTGATAAAACCAGAATATCGGTCTCACTCCTATAAACGTGAAAAAATTTCCACAAAGTAAAAAAATGTTGGAAACACCTCAAGCTGTAAACGAAGCACTCTGCTGATTTTCAATTAAGAAAGTTAACGTTATATTTAGATTTTTTCAAGTAACATTTACAGATATAATTACGATTAAAAATGAAATTATGTGCTTAATATTGCATTGATTCATATTTATGTATATTTCTGGGAGTGCACCACCCCCGTTCCTTATCACTATATCGAGAAGCGTGAACATTTTACAAAAGAATCAGCAAGAATGATGTCAGAAGCATTTTAAAGGGGGTTTCTTGTCACGCAATGTCACTTAATTTTTCTAGTCATTAACAATATTCAATAATTTCAGTAACTGAATCAATATTTGAGTTTAAAATGTGGCATGCTATTGGAATAAAATAATTCATTCAATTCAACAATGCTATTTTTTAATCCTGAGAATTATTTTGTCAATATACACAATATCGGATTTTTTCGCAGGGAGCTTTTTAAAGTGGACTCTGGATCGTTTTATTCTTTTCCAGCCAAGCTCCGTAATGATGATGATGCTAGCGATGCAGATGCCACACAACAGCATCAAAAATGCTCCCAGGAGGTCCTTGAAAGTCACGTCTTTTCTGCCTCCTCTGAGAGTGGTAGTTATGAAGTAACATTGGTGCGACTTCAGTTTAGAAAAACGTTCGGTCCAGTGCTGCATAAGTCCACCGTGCTTGAGATGTCGAATGCTGAAGAGGGAAAAAACCATCATTAAATTAATGTATTCAAATATTTCTATCGACAGATTTTTTTTATCAAACTCATTTAGTTATTCTTTCTGGTCGTTTTGCGTGTTTTTCTCTTATTTAGAAACATAAATGCCCTTATTCCATTGCAATTCCAAAAACTTCTGCTAAACAAAAACATATCACTTCGGCAACTGATTAGTAGAGAAAGTATTTTGAATTACTTTATGAGTTGTTAAAAACATTTTTTAATGCTAAGACAGTAGAATAAAAGCTGATGATAAGAGATACCTTATATTTTTGCTACTTACAGCCACTGCTATATAGTTGGAAAAAATATTTGAAGGAAAGCACATTTTTCTGGATAAGTGTCATTGTTGACGAATTTTTGTTAGGCCAAAAAAAGACATTTTCGATTACTTATGTCACTTTTAAGACAAGAAGCTAGCCTTTTTTTTTCTTTATAAAAAAGGTGGTTTTAAACCAATTTGCATTATCGTTGCAAAGGTAAGAAAATATTTCGAGGGAGGCGTTTCCCTCCATCGCCCGAACTACAGTACTGCTTGCAATTAACATGAAAAAAGAATGAAACTTTTTTTTCATTTAAAAGAATGAAACTTTTTTTTCATTTAAAAGAATTAAAATTTTTTTTCATTTAAAAGAATTAAACTTTTTTTTCATTTAATTTGAATACCGAATTCACATTATCTTTTTCTGAACATTTTTGCCGCTGACAGGTACTCTTAAACCATTGAAGAGATTTAAAGGTGAACATCTGATTTACAGGCGGAAACGGACACATTTATTATTTTACAGGGATGCATGCCAGTTTGCCGTATTCAAATAATAGTCGCATCGAAACGAATGAAAATCAATTATATCCTGCTAAAGTCATTCAGATAAATCGTCCTAGTGGTACGCTTGGTAATTTTTCCTTCCGAACGAGGGGGTCATTAATTTGAATGTTTAAATACATGGTCTAAAATGAAAAAAATAACATTATTGGTACATATGACTTTTTTTCACTTGCCATTTGATAAAGCTAAAAAAATCACCTATTACTGTTTTTCCCGAGAATGAAAAACTTAAAAAGATTCTGATTTCATAATAACGTTTGCACCATTCAAGTATGATTTAATTTTCATCCAAAAATACTATTTTCTGACGTTATCATGCACTTTCATATGTTATAAATATTGCACAACATAACTAATAATACTCACAAAGCATTAATTTCTTTAATATAAGGACTTCCCTTTCTTGCCGCAACTGCCAAAGAGCTCTCTAAAAATGTGTTTGGAGCCAATGCCAACTTGCATTTTCCAGACTCGCTGTAAGCAGTTTTTATTATTTCAGACAAAGCAAAGAAGTCGTTCAGAAAAGCTGCAGTCCCTCCCTCCACTTCGTGCAGAATGGAGGCAGTGTCGTTAAGAACGATTATATTGCGATTTTCTTCAATTCTCTGTTTCAAGATCTGTAGTGTTTCCGTAGATGAATCCTAATCACAAGTAAATAATTATATCGAGAAATTAGTAAAAATATGAATGTGACATTATGTACATGAAATTTCGACAAGGGGTTTTTCTCTTTTGTTTTGTCTTCTTAAAACTACTTATTTTTAATGCATTTAGGCCAACAATTCTAAAAACAATTTCTACTAATAGAACTTCAAGCCTTGTTTTTAAAATAATTTTCAACAATGGCTTTCTGTGAAATATTAGGAACCCTAGAAGAGCTAGTTGATTTTTTTTTAGTAATTCTAGTCTGAAATAGTAAAGCTCTCTTATGCGCTATAAGTATCACAGGAAGCCTTACTGCTCTTCTACTGGCTGATATAAATTATTTTTAAAATAAATAAAGTGTTAATTTTTCTTTTTGATTTTTTGCCATTTTTAATTCATTCTACTGTAAAGGCAAAAAATAACGGATTAATAAGAAATGTAAAATAATTCCGTGTTCATGAGTAACACAAAAATGGGTAAATTTTATATTGTGCATGCAAAACTTAAGGATTGCCACTTACCTTAAAATTCCTTTTTATTTCCTTCTTCTTCTTTTTATCCTAGATTTTTTTTAATGTCCTATATGTTGTAAATTGATCCCTGTGCAGCTTAAAACCATAACGTGATAGACAGAACCTGTGATCATTTTTGGGCTCAGAGGCCAAAAGTCAGTCAAAACAATACGGATCTAAGACAACCAAATCACTGTTCCCTAGTGTCATTAATATTCGGTCCAGCGTATTAGCTTCTCGCCATTTGCAAGCTAGTAGCATTAACGGAAACAGCATCCATTCTTCTGTTTGGCTCCATTATTGACGGATTGCTATCAATATTTGAGAATTTTGATGCTCAAGTTCACGCCAGATAAAGCTAAGCTCTCACGATATGACAGGAGTTTAATTTAGCAGAGAGTGTCTAGGAGAAATAAACCTTCAAGAGATGTCTAACATGCCACGTAATAACGTGGCATGTTAACATCAGCGAAAAAAACGCTGAATTGCGAATATCCACCGACTGGAGCCGGGTTTGAACCTGTGCTTTGAGGCGTTTGAAACCCAAGCCGAATCACTACGACACTTAGCCAAAAATTTCATTATCATCTCGAATACTACCACGAATATTCGTGATAACGAGCCTGAAGGTAGACACTAATATATGGGGACACATAATAGAGTTTTTTGTACATATTATTGAAAAAGAAAAAAAAAGATAAGAACCACTTTTAAAAGTAAATTGAAATAAATACCATTATTTCCTGGTGTATGCTTTCGCCTTCTTGTACAAAAATTAAAACAGAATCTGTTCGAGCTAAATCATACACTGATGTAACTATCCAATCTGCTTCGGGAAAGGTCAGGAAAGCTATGAGATTGCCACTATACGTTGCCATAGTAACCATTACGAAAAGCCACCAAAAACATACAACAAAGCGACCACTGATGGTTTCAGGTAAGTGAACACCTCCTAAAAATGTAAAAAAATTACACGGAGATCGAGCATAAGTGTTTTTTACTTCCCTGTGCGAAGTAAAAGAAGTATTGTATTCACAAAAATGTAAAAATAAATTTTCCTTTTAGTACTCATAAATCAACTTTGACAAGTTTTTTCATGATGCTTGGGCGTATTTATTGACGAAAGAGCAAATGGGCAACCAAATTATCCATTTTGGTCCTACCCAGATAATTTTGTTGAGTTTTGTCATGACGTCTGTATGTATGAGCATAAATATGCATTGTTCATCATTTATAAAGGGTTAGTCGCAGAAGGTTGAATTTTGTATTTAGAACCTTTTCGACATCTAATTGTGCAACCTCCTGTCTTAGTTGCAATTGAATGTTCCAATAAGACAGCTGTATATGTTTTATATTCAGTCGAAGTTTGTTCCAACTCGTTTTTCGTTTCCGGAAGGAATCATTTCATCCATCTCCACTATTCAAATTGAATGCATCAAACTGTATTGCCACTGAAAGTGACTGCACCCCTGGATCTCCCGTACCTACCATTATACGTGGTAATTTTATGCACTACCCGAGGTGTTGATTTGGAATAGGAAAATTAAAGAACATGCAGATTTAACGTGCACCAGTCACCATTAACGTGCACGTAGGACCTTTGAACGATGTGCATCGAACCCGAAACTCTCTAGTTACAAGCCAGATACCTTACCAATCACATTGAAACCGTCTGCAGGCACTCCAGACCTTCCATTGTATTTTTATAATTTTATTGTTCTCAAAGAAGTTTTTTATAGCTCATAATATTGGGTTCCAGATCTCAATGGAAATCATTTTTTGATATAATATAGTAAAGTATTTAACAGTGGAACAAGCAGTGCTGTAGTTTGGGATGGACGCGGGGCGTACAACTTTCCTTGAAATATTTGATTCTTTATTGTAAAAATAATGAAAATATAATATAAATTGTTTTCAAACCATCTTTTCTTTTGGTGCGTCCCCCCAAAACTCCAAGGAGAGTCCCTCAAAATATTTTTTCCATCTACAGCACTGAGAATTAGGATAGTCAGAACGTTAATAAGTACGATGTAGTATAGTAAATAAATCAAAAATAAGTTAACGAAAGTAATTTCTCGAAATAGATGACGCAACATACATGTAGATGTTCACTCTCAAATTGAAGTATCCCTTAATGCAATTAAAAATTAAATGCTGCAAATAAAAGATGCATAAACTTCTATGCAATTTTTTTAGCATTTTTTAAGACATACAGTTAAAAGGATTATACTAAACAAGTATTGCACTGTAGGACAGTTAAAACAAATATTAAAAGGCAGATAAAGAAAACTTTTGTGCATTGTAATAAGATTTGATGTGTAAAGTAGCTAAAAACTTAAAATGGTAACTTACCTTGCTGAAGAATAGCTCCATACATGTACCAAAAGCAGTTTTCGAGCTTAAACAAACCTCTTTTCATTTTCTTGCTACGAACATTGGCATAGCGCGAACTTTTTTTATTTACATAATACAATACAACAGCCATCAAAGGTACCATGAATATTATCATAAACCATACCTGTTGGAGAAATATTTTAGCTAATGTCGTCATAAAACTAAACATATTTAAAAAATGCTTTTGAATGCTTCATTTTAGAATACAATGAGGAATGGGAAATCCGGTCTTCTTTTAGGATATATCCAGCTCTTTTTTTTTTTTTTTTTGAAGTTTTTTCCTTTTAAATATATTGTCATAGAAAAAACTTTAGACGGAAAAAACCATTTTTAACCCATTAATGCCTAGCGTCCCTTTTTAGGAACGGTCCAAAATGTGTCTGAATTTACCAAAAATTAACATTTCAACCAAATAATAGCGTTCAATTATTACTTCGGTATTGTTTCAATTCATTATTAACAGATTGCAGCACATAAGCATTGGAAAGTGTGTTCTGTAGCCGTGTAACCAGTATACAAAATATCGTTGGAAAAAAAATGTCAGGCATTAATGGGTTAAATAGGAGAGCACATCGCAAAAGAGCTTCATATCTAGTAAAATACAATCAAGAACTATTACCATTCTACACAAAATGTTTCTAAATTTGTTCCCAGAGTTACTTTAGAGTAATCTGGAAATATTTTATACCGACTTTAATTTCCTGATAAGTTGAATTTTCAAAATATACTGTAAATAAAGAATTACAACAAGATGTCTGCATATTAACTTTTAACTGAAACCTACGGTGTTAAAATAAGATTTTAACAAATTTGAGAGTTATTTTATCATTAGTGATACTTGTTGGGGCGGGGAATGTTCGAAGAAATATTTACCTGTGCTGTGGTTTTTAAACTCTCCTTCAATATACATTTCACGATTAGCTTATGTTTGTTTCGTTATTATGTATCTGTTCATTATTATTATTATTATTATTATTATTATTATTATTATTATTATCATTCGTGGTAAATGTTGAATCCGACAACCAATGAGATTTTTTTACACAGAAGTGGGTGAATGCTTCTTCGTTTGAATTTAGTGTCAGGTATCTAAGGCAAAAGTCAAGAATTATTTTTTTCTCTCTTGTCTATCTCCTCTCTTACAAAAATGAATCTTTGTGTCTGTTCAGTCTCCAGATAAATATGCCACCCCAGAACTTTGAAGATTTTTTCAGATAGTCTTAAAACTAACTCAATGAACCTCAAAACAGGTTTTTTTTAATTTGAACTTTTTAATAACATGTTTCGTGTTTTTTATCTAATTTTTCGTACATTTGACTGCAGTAATCTCAGTTGACTACGGAAAAAAATCGCTGTAGCAAACATAAGCAAACACTTGTGTTTTCGAAAAAAATTATTTCAAATAATAATAATAATAATAATAATAATAATAATAATAATAATACTAATAATAATAATAATAATAATAATAATAATAATAATAATAATAATAATAATAATAATAATAATAATAATAATAATAATAATAATAATAATAATAATAATAATAATAATAATAATAATGCTTTTTTATTCACAAAATTCATGCATCTGACATTATAACTTTATGTAGGTATCTTAAACATGATAGAATATTTCCTTCATTGGAAGAACTATTCGAAATTCTTTTTATTTTTTTTAAATTCATTGTTTGCATAATAAGCTCAGTGAAATTCATTTCATTTCACACTCCAGGGTCTCCCGTACCTACCAGAGCTTCGTGGTTTAACCGGGATAGGGCCCTGAAGAGCGCTCTATTCTTAATTTTGAACCAGAACCTAGGGTCGAGCAAACCCTAGGCCCAGCACCACTGGAGGTATCGTTTCACTTGGAGGACTTTGTGACCATGACATTTTTAACGCCTCCCAGCCACCATTAATCAAGACGGTGGATCTTTGATCGGCTGGGATCTAACCCGGGTCCCTCCGGACACGAGTCCGATGCCTTACCGATCGGGCCACCACGGCCCTAAGCTCAGTGAAATTGCATTAAAAGGAAAGTTTTCCTGTTTCCAAAGTTTTTGTTCTAAAATTGACCTCTGGGATGGAATCGCTTTCAGAGTTGACTCCGCGTCCCCCCCCCCTCCTCTCTATTAGGTGATATTCAAAATTACAAAGTTTTTAGTGTATTGCTGGGGTTGCAAGAGTGGGAGTTCTGTAAAAGGAGCTTGTGTATAATATTTTTACCAAAAACTTTGTAAAACAAAATAGGGAGAAAAAACACCATTAAGAAATTATATAGGTTTCTTAGTTTAGTAAAAATTTCAACGGAATAACTCACGTGATTTCGGAAAGGCCTGAGAAATATCAAATTTCTTGGTGGCTCTCTTGGTTTTTGAACAAGAATAGCTGAACTTGTTGTCATTACCGGATCTGAGAAATCCAACACCTTGTTTCGACCTTTAGTGATTCCCAGAAAGGGTATCAAATCTGCAGTCTGAAATATAAAATTGTGTAAAAAATTTAGTATTTTTGCGTAAAAATTACTTTACTTAGCTTAGGACTAATGAAAGAGTATTAAAAAACTTATCTATGAATGCAATATTTTTAGCATACCTTCTCGTTTAAGTTTTTAAAAGGCGTAATGTCTGGCAAAAATGTATCATAATACTCTTTTTTGCTATTTACTGTAATGCTGATTTTTAAATTGTAGTGTTAAATTTAAGATAAATTGCCGAGTTTAAAATATTTCTAACATAAAAGTTATTAATGGTTGATATGTAATGGAACATCTCTTCTCTCAGAACATGAGTTTTTTCCATACACCCTATGGAGATCCATTATACCTTCCAAAGTAGGACCCCACCCCCTCCTTATGTGTTCTTTCCCTGATCCGGAAGCCTATTTCTAAAAAAGTCATATAATTGTGTAATGAAATTGAGTGCGTATCATTTTAGTAAAAGAGTAGCATCCCTAGCAGCACAATCTCATCGGCCGATGATCGGCCATTCATCGAAACCCGATGAAATTCTCATTGGCCGATGATCGGGTTTCGATGAGTTCTCATCGGGAATTGCTCCAATATGTCTCATCGGCCAAACAGAATCCGAGTAGCAAAATCTGACGAGTTTACGATGAGATTTGGATCAATTTACGAGCAGTGCAGTCCCGTGCCGATGAATTTAGGATCAATTTTGGATGAAAATACGATGTGATTTAGATCAATATACGAGTAGTGTAGTTCCGTGGCAATAAATTTTGGATCAAAATACGATGAAAATTGGATCAATGTGCGCGCAGTTTAGTTCCGTGGCGATGAATTTTGGAACCTCTTTTTTATTTCCCCCAACCAGGTGCGACTAGCCAACTCCAGCATCGAACCCGAGTTGTCGGCGCTGAAAGCCAACGCTCTACCACTACGCCACCAAGTCGACGAATAACGAGACCAACACTGCATATTTAACAAAAACTTGAGATTGGGAAAATTTTCATCAGAAAATTTGATCTTTACGACCTCTTTCCGATGAAATCTGTAGCTTGGCATATTTTCATCGGGAAATTTGATTGGAAGTATATAGTTTTCCGATAAAACATAGCTCGGTTAATTTTCATCGGGAAACTTGATCGAAAGGATATCATTTTCCGATGGAATTTTACTCATCTTATTTTCATCGGGAAACTTGATCGGAAGGATATCATTTTCCGATGGAATTATGCTCATCTTATTTTCATCGGGAAAGTTGATCGGAAGGATATCGCTTTCCGATGAAATATAGTTCGGCTTATTTTCATCGGGAAACTTGATCGGAAGGATATCATTTTCCGATGGAATTTTGCTCATCTTATTTTCATCGGGAAAGTTGATCGGAAGGATATCGCTTTCCGATGAAAAGTAGCTCATCGAAAACCGTGCTCGGATAGTGATCGGAACGATGTCATCGTGCGTTACGGGATCAGTTTACGAGGAGTTAGTTGATCTGCCGAGCAAAATCCGATGAGTTGATGCTACTTGGGATACTCTACCTGTACAATTTCCGAAACATGAAAATACTGCAGCATTGCTGGATGACCCTTGACTATAATTAAATGAACATAAAATTGCTCAGCATATAGTTTTTTACTTTCTCAATGTATAAATGTAAATAAACAAATTTTTGCCATAACATTGCACGATTTTGTTTACATGCGACGATTTTGTTTCCAAAAAGTGGAGGGAAACGAATTAGAAGCACTTAAAAAAAATTATTTCCCTACTTCAGACTAAATTCAGAATACTTTTTACAATTTTTTTTACATAAAGCTTACGATTATGGCATTATTGCGCAACTAAACGAGGTATGCTTTAATACTGAACAAGTTATGTTATTTTAAATATTAATGAAGCTGTAGGAAGAAAACTAATTGAGAATTTCGACTTTGGGGCACATCTCTCCACTTTACTTATTACTTTGTATCTGCATACTCACTCTATCTAATAGCATACCAACAGCTCCGCTCCATTCTCCATTGTCCATCAATACTCCCCACTCATTGTCATATGGCGTAAGAACTTTATACCTGAAAGACAGTTAATTCTATGACTGAAGCAAACTATTTAAAAAGAGCTACCTCATGTAAACATACATCTATAATTTTGCCTATTTATTTGCTCTTTTCTTTTAATTTTTCAAAACTAATATTGCTTTTTAGCCTACTTCCCGTTAGAAATAAAAGAAAGACGAAACAAGTATTAAAAGTAGCTTAATGCATCGAAAAAATATCGCCAAGTCCAAAAAATATCGTCAAGTTAAAAAATATCGCCAAATCAAAAAAATATCGCCAAAAGTTAAAAAAATAAAAAGGTAAAAAGAATATCGAAAAATTAAAAATTTGAAAGTAGGGTATTGAGATGGGGAATTTGTGTGTCGGTCGGTCGGTCTGTCCCCCCCCCCCCCCTAATAACTTTTGAATGAACATTCCGATTTGGACAAACTTTTTTTTGTTGGAAAGATCTCGGCGAGTACAGCTCATTCCCATATTTGATTTTTCGATTTGAACAATTTTTGGTTCAACTTTGAACCGTTCAAACAACCTGTCCCGCGATGCTAACTTTTGAGTGAACAGTCCGATTTGAACAAACTTTTTTTTGTTCGAAAGATCTTATCAAGGATATTTCATTCCCGTATTTACATTTCCAATTTGAACAATTTTTTGTTCAACATTGAACCGCTCAAGCAACCTTTCCCCACCTAATAACTTCTGAGTGAACCATCCGAATTTAATAAACTTTTTCTTGCTGGAAAGATCTCGGAGAGTACAGATCATTCCCATATTTGATTTTTCGATTTGAACAATTTTTGGTTCAACTTTGAACCGTTCAAACAACCTGTCTCGCGATGCTAACTTTTGAGTGAACAGTCCGATTTGAACAAACTTTTTTTTGTTCGAAAGATCTTATCAAGGATATTTCATTCCCATATTTACATTTCCGATCGGAACAATTTTTCGTTCAACATTGAACCGCTCAAGCAAGCTGTCCCCCCTAATAACTTTTGAGCGAACAGTCAGATTTAAATAAACTTTTTTTTTTTGTTCGAAGGATCTCAGCAAGGATACTTAATTACCGTATTTAAATTTTCAATTTGAACATTTTTTCGTTCAACATTGAACCGTTCAAGCAACCTTTCCCCACCTAATAACTTCTGAGTGAACCATCCGAATGGAATAAACTTTTTTTTGTTTGAAAGATCTCGGAGAGGCTCATTCCCATATTTCGCTTTTTGTTTTGAACCATTTTTCGTACAATATTGAACCGTTCAGAAAAAAAATTTAACGTTAGCGCCTACGGGGAATTTAAGTTGAATGTTGATCCTGAACTTAAAGTCGGATTTCCTTCAAACTAACTTTGTAAGAAAATGGTTTTGATAAATAATGTTTGTAAAGTACTTTTCTGAATAATCTTCTGTGCGGACTCTGACTCCGACTCCGACTCCGCAAACATGGCGGAAATGCAGGTTCAGAAAAAAAATGACGGACTGTGCAGACGATTTTTTGTTTGTTTATTCATTTGTTTTATTTTATTTATTATTATTATTATTATTATTATTGGCAGACGATATTTTTTGTAACAAAAATGTTTCATTAACGAGGGCATTTTATTCTTTTTCTTTATTTAACAACTGGCAACGGATTAAAAGTGGAATTCGAGACATTTTATCAACGGACGAGTTTTTTTTTTTTTCTTTTTTTTTTCTTTCTTTGATAAAATGTGTTTTGATGTACTTTGTACTTTAATTTTTTTTTTTTTTTTGAAAACAATTGAGGAATTTTTCTACGGAAGAACTGTAGCAGTTACATTCTTTAAAAGGTGCGACAAAACTTTATTTATTCATTTATTTACTTTTTATGTGTCTATTTCATCTGATGAGAGGGGTATATTTTGCTTTTAGAAATCAGCTTTAAGTGCTAAAAAGGTATGTTTGACATAATTTTTAGTCTCAGATAATTAAGAGAATAATGATCAGATGCTAGAGTGCCGATGTCGCTGTACGGGAAAGTAGGCTCGTTTAGTTCTTGACAGAACTTCTTGTTACCTTTGAATAGATAAAAATTTTAATTTCAATAAATTTCTCTTTTTTTAGCCTACTTTCCCGTTAAAAATAAAAGAAACGAAAAAAGCATTAAAATTGGCTTAATGCATCTAAAAAATGTCGCCAAGTCCAAAAAATGTCGCCAAGTCCAAAAAATATCGCCAAGTAAAAAAAATATCGCCAAGTAAAAAAAAGTCAAAAAGAAACAAAAAAATGAAATAAATATCGAAAAATTAAAAAATTTGAAAGTAGGGTATTGAGATGGGGAATTTGTGTGTCTGTCTGTCGGTCGGTCGGTCGGTCTGTCTGTCCCCCCCTAATAACTTTTGAATGAACATTCCGATTTGGACAAACTTTTTTTTGTTGGAAAGATCTCGGCGAGTACAGCTCATTCCCATATTTGATTTTTTGATTTGAACAATTTTTGGTTCAACTTAGAGCCGTTCAAATAACCGGTCCCGCGATACTAACTTTTGAATGAACAGTCCGATTTGAACAAACTTTTTTTTGTTCAAAAGATCTTTTCAAGGCTACTTCATTCCCGTACCTACATTTTTGATTTGAACAATTTTTTCGTTCAACATTGAACCGTTCAAAAAAGCTCTCACACCTAATAACTTTTGAGTGAACAGTCCGATTTGAACAAACTTTTTTTTGTTCGTAAGATCTTTTTAAGGATACTTCATTCCCGTACCTACATTTTTGATTTGAACAATTTTTTCGTTCAACATTGAACCGTTCAAAAAAGCTCTCACACCTAATAACTTTTGAGTGAACAGTCCGATTTAAACAAACTTTTTTTTGTTCGAAAGATCTTGGCAAGGATGCTTCATTACCGTATTTAAATTTTCAATTTGAACATTTTTTTCGTTCAACATTGAACCGTTCAAACAACCTTTCCCCACCTAATAACTTTTAAGTGAACCGTCGGAATTGAATAAACTTTTTTTTGTTCGAAAGATCTCGGAGAGGCTCCTTCCCATATTTCACTTTTCAATTTGAACAATTTTTCGTTCAATGATGAACCGTTCAGAAAAAATTTTAACATGAGCGCCTACGGAGAAATTTAAATTGAATGTTGATTCTGAACTTCAAGGCGGATTTCCTTCAAACTAACTTTGTAAGAAAATGGTTTTGATAAATAATGTATTGTAAAGTACTTTTCTGAATAATCTTCTGTGAGGACTCTGATTCCGACTCCGACTCCGCAGACATGGCGGAAATGCAGGCTCAGAAAAAAATGACTGACTGGGCAGACGATTTTTTGTTTATTTATTTATTTGTTTTGTTTAATTTATTATTATTATGATTTTTTTTTTGGCAGACGATATATTTTTTTTTTTTGTTAACAAAAATTTTTCATTCACGAGAGCATTTTATTCTTTATTTATATTTGACAACTGGCAACGGATTAAAAATGAAATTCAAGACATTTTATTAACGAACGAGTTTTTTTTTTTTTTTTTCTTTCTTTGATAAAATGTGTTTTGAAGTTCTTTGTACTTTTATTTTATTTGTTTATTTTTTTTTCTTTTGAAAACGATTGTGGAATTTTTCTACGGAAGAACTATAACAGTTACATTCTTTAAAAGGTGCGACAAAACTTAATTGACTCGTTTATTTAATTTTTACGTGTCTATTTCATCTGATGAGAGGGGTATATTTTGCTTTTAGAAATCAGCTTTAAGTGCTATAGAGGTATGTTTGACATAATTTTCAGTTTCGGATAATCAAGAGAATATTGATTAGATGCTAGAATGCCGATGTCGATGTACGGGAAAGTAGCCTCGTTTAGTTCTTGACAGAACTTCTTGTTTTTTGATGATAATGAGAGGAGAGATTTGGTTAAATGCTTGATTACAATTGATTGGTTGTGTCACTACTTCGATACTTAAAAACCGTTGTATTAATAGTTCTGCTACAGAGAGAATGTTTATCAAACACTTTTAAGATAACTATTGACAAAAGTACGTCTCATTTATTTATTTATTATTTCTTAATAGTTGTTCTATTTCATATTAATTTGTTTCCACTTTCATTAATTTTGCGCTTTTTCTTCTTTTTAATACATAGCTCGGAATTTCATCAGCTGCTTTGTTTATCATCAGATGTTGCTAAATACTGCTTAATATTTTATCGCGCGACCTTCCTCTCATTTGCATTTACTTCAGGTCTCTTCTGATTTTCTCAAACTAGGGGAAATTCAAAGTAACATTCAACAAGGAAATATAAAGAAATCCAAAAAGTGAAAGCATCGGAAAGTAGGCCTCCTTAATCAACCACCCGTTTTTCAAATAGAACCGTTCGTAAAAGAGTTCGAAAAAGAAAAGTACAGTCGTTTATTTTCCTGGAATTGGAATTTTTTTAACAATTCTACATTAGAGACATGTGAGCACCACAAAGTAAATTAGGCTTTAGAATAAATGATAGGCGTAAAGAGAAAAGAAAATTGTATGGGGAATTAAAGCAACGTCATGTAGTTCCTTATTTCTTAGATTATTAGTTTTTAAGGAGTTTTAATATTTGTGTTAGTCACCACGAATGATTTCCCTAGATCAAAATACTTGCCTGAATTTCAGTTTTTTCATCAGAAAATCGAATAGTTTCACGACTGCTCCTTGTTCGCTGTCGTCTCTTTGTCTTTCAGATGGAAATGTGTAAGGTGGTGCCTAGAAGACAAAAAAAAATTTCTAATTAGATTTGTTATAATAGATTATCTAATTAAGTTAGATAGGAGATATTTTCAATATTTAGTTTTCCCATATTTTAAAAACCTTTTTTTTAAATAGGGAATGCCTCCATTAGTCTCCCTACATGCAACAAATGCTTACACTTTTAAACTTTTCTCCTCTCTAGCCGCTCAGAAGAATGCTCATGGGGTAAAAAATGCCCCCTTCACTCCAAATAAAAAAGATGGTGCAAGATGCTGTCGGAAGAATTTAGATGCCTTTTTTTTGCCACGCAGTGTAATGAATCCAAAAGATTCTTTGGTTTAGTGACAGCAAACTGCTTTCTCTGCAACAACCCTCTGCTGGCAGAGAAACTATTTATACGGAAAGGTTTGGTTTTGCTCTTTGAGTTTATAAATTTTACATGAGAATCAGCAAGAATAGTGTCTGAAGCATTTTGAAGGAGTATTTTTGCGTGCAAAGTTACCAACCTAGGTTTCTTGGGTGTATCACTGTGCATATCGTATCCCTATTTATCTTGCAGGACTTCTATTTTCGCAACCGTTAGTCCTAGATACATACTCCCGATTACAGTAGTGGTCGAAATAAGAGTTAAGATATTATAAGTGTTAGTAGAAAATAAAATAGTACAACAACTACGAAACTCAACTTTTTACGTAGTCTCTATGTCCTTCCAATCCTGTATAGAGAACTCACAAAAAAATATCAATATCTTTATGACCAATACTGAAGGAGGTATTCAAGCTCAAAATTCTAAGGGACCGTTCTGAAAATGAGATGGGAACTTATCGCTCACCAGAAAAAAACACCCATTTTGGTAAATACTGACAGAAAAAAAAAACATGTTTGCTTTTTTAAAAACAAATAACTTATTTTATGATACAAAAACACAAAAGACCGGCACCTGAATACTTAATACCAGCTAATACACACTACAAAAGACCGGCACCTGAATACTTAATACCAGCTAATACACACTACAAAAGACCGGCACCTTAATACTTAATACCAGCTAATACTTTTTTTTAACCTTTTGGCGTTGAGCCAAAAAAAATTACCTTCTTGTTTTCACAAAAATAAAAAAATCTGTGCAACTAAAAATGAAAATTTGGCTACGTATCTAAAAGAAAACTGTCTTTTGGCCCCTTGCTACTAAAAATTTTGAATTTTTTTTTAATTTAAGTACACGTTTACTATACTCATTTCTTGATTAACCCTCACTTTTTCAAATGTTTTTAGCTCCTGTTAAAGGGAAGTGGAAGCTATCTTTTTCAGGGAATGCAGTACTCTATGATACTGATGATCAATAGAATTTAAAAAATTGGCAATTTAAAAAACAATTTAAAAAGTTTTTTTTTTTTTTTTTAATTCCAAAAGGCTGTTTCAAGAAAAATTGAACTCGTATGTTCAAATGGTGCATTATTCTAAAGAGAAAATATTTCTTTGGCGAAAAAAAAAACTAACATTTTTTTTTATTCTAAATTTTAACTTAGGTTAAATTTCCAGAAACTTTCAAGACTATAAAGGAAACCGCCCAACCTGCTTGGATTGACATGGACTATATGTTACCTTGGCATGTATTAATTTCGATCACAAGTTTTTACACTTCCGTTTCTTGCTGTTTTTTTTTCCTTTAAGCAATAAACTTTAGCTGTGTAGTGACTTTAATTCCTTAAAAACCAACTAATGCTAAAATGTAATGAAACCGCTGTGTGTGGCAGTAAATTTGTAACCAATGGGTTGCCCCAATCACCGGGCTAAAAAATAAAATAAATTAAAACAAAACATTTTTAAAATATATAAAACATTAAAGTCTCAGACTTATAAATTTATAGGACCTTAAATTATTTTACAGATCGCATGGCAAATAAGAAGGGGATCAAAACTCTATGCTTCAATCGCTTTAAATCGTATTACATATACAAGACTATCAATACCTGATATTATAAAGGTAACCTTATTCTACTTGTACGAATAATTTCTTTCAAATTAATTGATTAGAGCCATAGATCTGAAGCAAAAAAAAAAAAAAAAGAGTTCAAGAGTTGTCATTGAACTTCTGACTAAAAAAGAGGTTTTGCACCAATGGAAATCCATAACCACTTATAGAATGTCAGTAGGTATGCTTTAATATACATCAGCGAGGTTGAGTGTTGGAAGACGGAGAAGTCTTGAAACGTAGAAACAGACATTTCTGATGAACCGAGAGACGGACTGCACATAACATCAGCCACAAACTGCAAAATATAAGCTGTTGTTTTTACAGTATAATACTGACAGCAGGAGTTAGTTTAAAACTGTAAAAGCACAGTAATAAACTAAAAATAGATATTTTTTAGTTTATCACTGCAAAACTAATAGTTTGTACAGTTTATTATTGCAAAATTAGCAATATTACAATAAAATTAACTGTATTGTACTGTAAAAACAACAGTATAATACTGGCAGCAGAGGTTCCAGTTTAAAACTGTAAAACGCACAGTAATAAACTAAAACTAGCAATTTTACAGTTTATTACTGTAAAATTAGCTGTATTATACTGTAAAAACAACATCTATTTTTTACAATGCAGTTGCAACTCGAGAACGAGCTGATAACTTGATTTGAGAAGACAGAGGTGCTACAGTTCATAACATTGCTGGTGAATTTAAAGTCTGATATGACTCTGGCTAAGAATAGTTGCTGACTTGTGACATCACAAAGTTTGCGCTAAGTGGGTAACCCAAGAATGACGTTAAAAGAGCTTTAAACTCATAGTTTAACAAGCAAGGCCCAGACATTTTCCAAAATAGTTTTGATACCTTGGTTCAACAATCGCGTAAAAGTGACAACGTTGGTCGAAATCCATGGTGACAACGTTGAATGGAAGTTTTGTTCTGAAGAGAATTCAAGCTATGATCTGTAATAACTTCTGAATAAAGTTTTTGTGAAACAGAAAGCATTACTTTCTAATGCCCTCGTACAGATACAGATAATGAATTATTATCAAGCCGGTGCGAAGCACCTTTACTCGTATCTGAAGGGGGGGGAAATGGCGTTGAAAGAGCCATGAAGTCTCCGAAGAGGATCTGAGTGGGGAGGGGGACGGGAAGACGTAAGTCAAAATTCCCGGAGGAGCAGAGCGGCAGTATTCGAGAGCGTAGCATCTGGAAAGGAAGGGAAGCAGGGGGGCAAGGAGAGGAGGGAAGCAGGGGGGCAAGGAGAGGAAGGAAGCCGAAAGAGCCCTTGCCAAGAATAGGCTGGGCTATGCAGGAGAGATGGTGCGAACGAGGACCTGAAGATTCTCGATCATGACGCCAATGAGGGATTTCATCTGAGCAGGAGAACCATGAGCGGGAGCCAGGGGCTTGCTCCTAGTAACAGGAAAGGTGGAGGGCTTCCTTTCGGTGTTCCGGATTTTCGGACGTCTGGGGCAGTTCCAATCAGATACGGAGTGGTTCCCCTCGCAGTTGACACATTTTCTTGCTGTCTTGTCCGGGCAACTTCTAGAGTCGTGAGATTCAGCACAGTAGCGGCATACCGTCTTTTTTTTGCATAAATGTGCCGAGTGGGAAAAGCCTTGGCAATTAAAGCATTGGGTGATGTCGTTTTCCCTTTTCCTCAGTTTCTCCCATTGGATGCAGAAATGTCCGATAGTCCTATTCTGTGTGATTCCATGGGTTTCCTCTGTCTGGGGTGCAATCACCAGGAAGATAGGGATGGGGGTCATGTCTTTTTTAGTGAATTGAACAATCTTGTCGATCTTGTATCCCTTTCCATATAATTCTTCTTCAATATCTTTGACGGGGTAGTCAGCAGGTAGGCCTCGTATTATCTTTTTGAATGGGATTTGGTCAGCGGGTCTCCTGGTCCAGTATTCGACTTCGTTCTTTTCAGCAAAGTCCTTGATCTTTTCGAAATCGTCTTGGCTGCCAGGCTGTATCTTGATTTCCTTTCCTCTGACGTTGACTTCAATTTCCTTTTCGGCAAAGTCCGAGATTTCCTTGATAATTGTTGATGGCTTCGTTACATTCGCAATATTGATGATCGGGCATGGAGGCTTGCGCTTGCTCACGACGGCAGCGTAGGATGGCCTGCTGACTTGTGTGGATTTCCCACTCTTTTCCGGTTGGTCGCCTTTCCTTTCATTTAGTAATACTGTCTCCATGATTTGGAATCTTTCTTCCCATTTCTTTTATTGATCCTTGGTCAGCATAGACTGCTTGTTCCAGGCCGCTTGAATAACTCCGAGAAAATCAGCATAGGGGATTAAGTCGTCGTCTTTTACTTCGTATTTGTTTATCAGACTTCGTATAATGGAAGCCAGATAGTCTATAGTTTTGTGTATTTTCCAAAATTCGCTTAATTCTTTGCAGGCATTGATGGAATTGTAGGCTCCGGAACATGTAAAACTGTAGTGAATGAAAATGTCCACAATACTAGTAAATTCCGTTTTCGTAGGGGACTCCCGGGTTGAACTGGCAATCGATGTATTCAAGGAAGAGGTAGTCGTCGAGCTCCTAAGTCGTTTGGAGTCAGCTGCGGCTTCAGCGAAACTGGGGAAATCCCTATTCGGGGCCCTGAGAAGGGCCTTTCTGCCGTCGACTGACGCAGGCAATTCTTTGCGTCTGCTTCCCATGAAGTCTGACTGTCGAATGTCTAATGCCCTCGTACATATTCAGAAACGTTTTCAAGGTATGTAATCACAGCATGCACTGTCCGAAGTAAAATTTAACCACACTACTTTTTGGTGTTGTAACATACAAGACTGACTCAACTTGTTCAATCTTCGTAAGCAGTTTGCTTTTTTCTCTTTCTACAGAGAAAAGATACTTACATAAGGAATGGCCAGTCTGAAAGTCCTATTTTCGAACAAAAGTCTTGCTTCGATCGTTTCGCTGAGATATTTAAATCTGGGACTTGCACTGGCCCTCCACTGGGCTATGGTTCGGAAGATCTCTCTTCTGGAATCCACTGGAATGTTGCGAAGCAAATCATACTGCAGCGTATCCGCCAACACACCGATGTCCATCATGTATTTCTGTAAAGTTAGGAAATCAAATCAAAATGTTTAGTGAACATGCATAGTTTAAAAATATTTCGAAGGTTAGTATCATTGTACTTAAAATATATACTTACCATTACCAAATTACGAAATGGATTCTCTTCCATGAAATTGGACTCATTGAAACTGGAACATTTTCCTGCCTCTGATTGCTTATTATAGGACCAGATAATATTGGAAGATTCAACTATGCTCCATACTGCTGCAGAGATGTAAACTTCTTCACGGCCTAGGTATGGTACCTGAGAGTAAAGTGAGCCAGATAGTTATCTAGTGCAAAAGGATGGTATTAACATAAGATTGTAGCATAACATAATTTAATTATTATACATTGACATAAGATGACAGTAAACATAATTTAATTATTATACATTAACATAAGATCACAGAAAACATAATTTGAATTACACATAATGTGTGTAAATTACACACAATCCAGATATAGGGAGGGAGGGTCGGATAATTTATGGGTTTGGGAAGCACTTTTTTCACGTCTGAGAAGTAATTTATTATTTTTCCCACGTGAAGAGCTTCCGTATCCAAATCATAAGGTTTCATGCTAATAAATAATGAGGTCAAGAAGAAATTATAACAGGTTAAAGCTCTTCAGCCATTATACACGAAAATGCAAAAAAAAAAGAGCAAAATGATAAATAGAAATACAAAACTGAAAAAATAACATGTCACTCTGAAACGAAATTACACTACAGGGGGAGGATTTATACTGCCGAATAAACCCTTCAAAATGCTTCTGATATCATTTTTGCTTATTTTTATGTGTAACGACTACCGTTTCCTCCCTACGCGCATCCTATTTCAGGAGAAAGCGCCACTTTTCTTTTTCAGTTTTCGACACTTTCATTGCCATTATTTTTATTTGAAGGGGAGTTAGCCGTTAACATTAACCGTTAGTAAAGAACATTCCAGTATTATTTATATTTACTCAAGGTACATTCACGGATATGATTAAAATTAAAAATTGAACTAAGTATGCTTATACACTGAAGTGACAAAAGTCATGGGATACCTCTTAATATCGTGTCGGCCCTCCTTTTGCCCGGCGAAGTGCAACAACTCGACGTGGCATGGACTCAACAAGTCGTTGGAAGTCTTCTGCAGGAATATTGAGCCATGCTGTCTCGATAGACGTCCATAATTGTGAAAGCGTTGATGGGGCAGGATTTTGGGCACGAACAGACCTCTCGATGGTGTCCCATAAATGCTCAATGGGATTCATGTCGGGCGATCTAGGTGGCCAAATCATTCGTTGGAATTGTCCAGAATTTTCTTCAAACCAATTGCGAACAGTTGTGGCCCGGTGACATGGCGCATTGTCATCCATAAAAATCCCATCGTTGTTTGGGTACATGAAGTCCATGAATGGCTGCAAGTGATCTCCAAGTAGCTGCACATAAGCATTTCCAGTCAATGTTCGGTCCAGTCGCACTAGAGGATCAAGTCCATGCCATGAAAAAACAGCCCACACCATTACGGAGCCACCACCAGCTTGAACAGTGCCTTGCTGACAGTTTGGGTCCATGGCTTCGTGGGGTCTGCGCCACACTCGAACCCTACCATCGGCTCTTACCAGCTGAAATCGTGACTCATCGGACCAGGCCACGGTTTTCCATTCATCTAGGGACCAACCGATATGCTCACGTGCCCACGAGAGTCGCTGCAAGCGATGTCGTTCTGTCAGTAAAGGCACTCGAGTCGGTCTTCTGCTGGAATAGCCCAAGAAATCCAAATTTCTCCGCACAGTTCTAGCAGACACGTCCATTGTACGTCCCACATTGATTTCTACGGTGATTTGACGCAGTGTTGCTTGTCTGTTAGAATTTACGACTCTTTGCAGACGTCGCCGGTCTCGATCTTTAAGTGCAGGCGGTCGACCACTGCGCTGTCCATGGTGGGATGTTATGCCTGAAATTTCATACTCTCGGCACACTCTTGACACAGTGGATCTGGGAATGTTGAATTCTCTAACGATTTCCGAAATGGCATGACCCATGCGTCTAGCTCCAACTAACATTCCGCGCTCAAAGTCTGTTAATTCACGTCGTGCGGTCATCATCACGTTAAAACCTCTTCACATGAATAACTTGAACAGAAATGAAAGCTCTGTAAAAGCACTGCGCATTTATACCTGTTCTATGCGATGCTACTGCCATCTGAAAATTTGCATATTGCTATCCCATGACTTTTGTCACTTCAGTGTAATGTAGCATTAATGAATATTTATATTTCAGGGGGGGGGGGCGACTCCTCCATTATTTGTCGCTTTTTTAAGAAGTGATAAGCTGGTAGAGGTTTTTTACCCTCTAAGTGTTGTTACTATAGTAATTATATAAGGACAAGACTTAAACCAGGTTCTGATTGCAGCAAATTACTTTATATTGTTCATTGCAAGAATCTGAACTTCTGATAATTTCACTTGATTAAAACAGCTTCATATTTAAAAAGACCCCTACTCCCCTACAGGAATTGTGGGCACCAATTATTCTCGAATTTACACCAAACGAATTCTTTTAGAAATAGCACCGACCCAAGTAGCATCAACTCATCGGATTTTGCTCGGCCAATCATCGAACTCCTCGTAAACTGATCCCGTAACGCACGATGACATCGTTCCGATCCGTATCCGAGCACGGTTTTCGATGAGCTACTTTTCATCGGAAAGACATATCCTTGCGATCAACTTTCCCGATAAAAAAGAGCCGAGCATCCAAAATTGATCCTAAATTCATCGGCACGGGACTACATTGCTCGTAAATTGCTCCAAATCTCATCGTATTTCGAGCAAAACTCATCGGATTTTGCTGCTCGGATTCTGTTTGGCCGATAAGACATATTGGAGCAATTCCCGATGAGAGCTCATCGAATCCGATCATCGGCTGATGAGATTATGCTGCTAGGGGATCTATCTCTAAATGAATATGTTTGGCCTAAAAGCTCCTTACCTTCCACTTCCAAAGCTTATCCTCATCAGTGTCTGAATCATTCTGGACGACGCCACGCAAAATGGAAGAAAATGTTTGGCTCACTTGTCTTTTGAGCAACAGCATCTGCAAATCGAGTGCATACTTCACTCTTTGAGGTTCATCGATCTCTGGATTGACAGCTTCCCATCCGTCATTCACAATTAAAAAGTAAACGTTGGAGTCCAATAAATGTTGCTCGTACATCTGGAATGGAAATCACTATCAATGGTTATTTCACCGGCTGCTCAATTTCAAAATAAAACCAGATTTCTGTAATTCCCTAATGGACAATTCTAAGTCAGTGTTACCTTTTTCTTTCAATTGGATTGAAAAACTTAGCGTGTCGCATGCATCCCATGTGTCGCAGTCTAAGCATGCTGATTTATACCAGACTGGACATGTCCGTTTTATTTCACTATATAGTAACTTGAAGAAGTTTTAGAAAATCATATTTTTCAACTAGCGCAGTTATTTCGTTTTTAATCTGTTAAGGGTTAAATGTTAGTTCTAAGCATGATTGTTTTCCCCTTTTTATTTACAATACGGTACAAAACTAACTTTAAGAGAGAAACACACACTTCAAAATCGTTTTTGCATTAAAAATATTTTCATAATATTTTTTATGCAAAAACAGTCAACTAATGACTAATGACTTAATATTAATAACTAATAACTTAATAAACCTCAAAACTATTATTTTATACCTAATAAGCTATATAAAGGTATGTCAAATCAAAGGTAATGTGTGTTAGTTTGATGTACTATGTTGTTCATAATTAATCATATTTAATATTTTCAGAAAATTACTACTTTTACCTCTTTTCTGCAATCATATGCATAACTATAACTTGAACAAATATTAAAATCTTCTTTTAATGAGGAAAAGTCCTCGTACCCTTTGTAACTGTTAATGTCTAAACTAAAAAAACTTTTCTTAAAGGGGTGCTTATAATTGCACGCCTAAAAACGTGCAAATCCATCGAAATTTGAAATTTGAACATTTTGTCGAATCCAATACTTTCTTCTATATATATTAGATATAGGAGGAAGTAAAAAGGAACAAACTGAATTTTGTTATTTACATACACTCTCACGCAACATAGATTTAGAAAAATTTCAGGTTTCCATGAGTCAAAAATGGTAAAGTATTGATTAAAAACTATGCATCAAAGAGACATTTTAAGCTTAGTGAAATTACAAAGGAAAAGCAGATAAGAATTACCTTATCTAAAATGAGCTTTAGTTCCGAATAATCTGCAAGGGCGACGACAGTTAACGCATCTTGATTACGCCGAACCATGTCCATTCGGCGGCTTATTTTCAATACATTTCGTTCGAAAAGCAAGTACGAATATCGAATTCTTCTTCTGGTTAGTTCTAAAAGTAATGATCTGACTGTAGCGTGATTTTCTGAAAAAGAATTGCAATTCATAATAAGTCAGATTATCACGATTATTATGTTTGTAAAAGTATAAGTAATTATTTAAATAAAAAAGGCTTTAAATTTACCATGTTTTTAAAACGGACTTGAAATTAAAAAATAATTTCTCTATGCCTAGCGTTGGCTTAAAGCAACACTTAGATTTAGAACTTCTTACAGGAAAAGTCTTACAGGAAAAGTAAAGAACTAAAACACGAAAAAAGCAGTACCTACTCGAGAAATTGCGTAAAAAAAACAAATAAGCTAAGTTAACTTAGTTTGAGCAGGTAAAATATACTATTTCATTTTATTTATTTATTTATTTAATGTTCCTTAGAAAACTAATTTGCCAACAAGTCAAATTCTTTTTAAATAAAAATTAAAAGAAATTGCTGATAAGTTAACTATTATCCAGAAAGAACGTAGGAGTTATTAATTTCCAATGTAATCAATGCTCTGTAAATGTACTTTCTCCTTAAAGACTCTGCTATGGCGGGGATGTGGATTTGCTGTCATAGTTCATATTCTGAATACATAGTTCATATTAGGGGAAGGAAGTAAATTTTAAAGTATGCTTACATTTTTATGAGCAATCTCATCGTTTTTGTAGACAATTCAGCGATTCGAAATTGTTTAAATTTTCATCCAGGATCGGATATGTAAATAGGTGTTTTAAATTGTTTCGGAACATAAACTTAGCGCCATAAAATAATTGCTCAACTATAAAAACTTTCACATGACATTGATACAATTTTTAAGCTTCTTATTTATTTAAATACATAAACGCTAAAATTGAACTGATTATTTGACTTATTGAACTGAAATTATTCAACTTAAATTTCATTCTAACTTAAATTTCCATTTATCGTAATTGGATTCATTAAAGACAGTACAAAAGAGATTTTATTTCCATAACTGTTATTAGAAAATTCATTAATTTTGAGGGGCTACAAAAATAATAAGATAAGTATAAATTTCTTGTCTGATAAAAATACTAGCAGTAATTTCGCTGGGATGTTATATCATTCGATACCGAATCAAATAAAAATAAAAGCAAATGCATTGTTTTTAATAAATTAAAACATGTTTATAGTATCGAGAAAGATAATCCCCCAGAAAAGATGACATTTCTACATTATAGCGACCCCCGAATTTACCTGGTGGCTTAAGATGATATCAGGATAATAAAGTCAGCCTAATAAAACTCAAATTCGGAAATAAATATACTAAAAATAACGTTCGCATGTTTCCGACGGATGAAATTTCAACAAAACCTCAGGGACATAGCTTAGTTGTTTCGATATTGAATTTTAAGGGCCACCACAATGCGAGAGGCACAAACATCCAATGAGGCAGACTTAAAATAAGGTGGTCGTGGTGCGTTTTCAAAAATCTTGGCGTCATAGTTATTCCAAAAGTACCAATAAAACGGAAGAACTCCGTAAAATAAATAAATAAGACTGCAAAAAGAATCCGTTAAAACTGAAAATGATCAGCGAAATAAATAAGAAAACGGCATCAATTAACATTAAAATTTCTAATAAAAATAATACACCAAATAAATAAAATAACAACATCAAGTAACATTAAAAGTTCTTTTAAAATTTAAAATAATGCGCCAAATTCAATGTTTCTCGCCAAGCGACCACGTTGTCATAACCCCACCCCAAACGGAACTCTTTTTTTTTTTTTTTCACACTATCTACCTTGGAGCTTACCATAATTGACGTCATGTAGAACGACTATATCTGCATTCCTATGACGTTCCTGCACCACATCTGCAATGGCTTGAGTAACGTCTGATCGTGGCACTCTGTCCAGCCGTATGGGAAGCTTGCCGACGCGGCAGCGGTCAATATTCACTGCAAAGTGCAGGACTCCGTTGAAAGAGCTCTGAAGGGCCAGCTTCTTCATTAAGTCACAAGAGGTGGCGGAAAAAAGTACCTCGAAATCATCATCTGAACGACATACGCCTTCCAAAAAAAAAAAAGAAAGAAAGAAAGGGTCAAACGTACTGTTAATATCTGTATCTCAGAACCAGACTAACGCAAATCCATATTCGTCATTTTTCAGTGGAGGGCGAAAACGATTGGCGGATACATGCAAAGGATGGGACTCGCGCTCTTTTCACGCTGCTAAATAATTGTGAAGGAATTAATTTCATAGAATACTGCTTTAATTGGTCGATGTGGAATAAGATTTTAGATACAATGAAACAAAAAAGTGAAAATCGCCATTTTTGGACTTATGTTGTTCTGGTTCTGAGGTACAGATATTACACTGATATCTTAAGCAAAATAGGGGCACCTCTTTAAAAATTAAAAAATTAAAAAATATTTATTACTGCTTTTTACGAAGTATTGTAATAGCCAAAAAAAAATTTCACTCAAATTTCGGTCTAAATACATATTTTCCCACCCCCGAATGAATGTTGATTGGTTTTTTTCGACGTTTCAATATAGGATCCGGGTGGGGTCTAGTTGTGCACCTTCTCTTCTGGTTGCATTCGAATGTTCCCGAACGGGTATTTTACCCCTTTTTCAGGTAAATCTCTTAATTTAAAAATGTCGAGGCGGCCGCCTTGGTAGCTAGTGTATAAATAAAATGCGAGTTTACGCAATGATATTTTTTGTAGCCCTGTGCTTTTAAATTTTTGTACAACTATTCTTAATTTTCTCTTATGCAGTTTTGTACTTCATTCTCTTGAATTCAAAGTGCAACTTAATGCTTAAAGTAGTTTATGTATGTACCTTGACACAACTTATTGTTTATTTTATTTAATCCATTTATTTTGTATAATCTTTCATTAATTCGAGCGACCTGGATCGAGTGCGGACCTATTAATCCGCATTAATGAGGTTCTACAGTAGTTGCTTTTCTTAAATTTCAATCATCTTATTCTCCATATAATCACAAGCACTTCATATTTTTGACCATCAGGTTTAATTTATTTGATCGTAAAAATGTGAGAAACTAAGGCATCTTACCTCCGATTTGCTCTGTCAAAGGTTTTGATGGATCAATATGTTTTACAGAGAACGGTACATCACTGCCTTTCTTTCGAAAATAACTTGTCATCGAATTTATTGCTTGGTCAAATACACTTTCGTAGTTGCTGTCGTCTTGTACTATTCCTGAAAAAAGATAAATACAATAATATTTCATGATAAATATTATTTAAAGTGATCTTTTTTTAAGAAGGCTTGAGACGAGAAAAAAAATACTGGTATATTCCTATCTAAATGTCTCAAAAGTTATTTCTGGGAGTATGCTGGCTAACTCGAGGCTTCATTCGCACTACATGTGAAAAATATTCCGGCATTTTGAAAAAATCTAAAGCAATATAATTGATAAAAAACTTAAACTTATTCATTTTACATTACACTTTGGTATTTAAATAATTATTTTACACTAGTTAGGTTCAACTTGATTCGGGTTACATAGGCGGCTGATGCACCAAAAAAAAGGGGGGAGGGGTCAAGCGAAATACGGGAGAGGGGATGGAAAGAGATAGGGGGAGTTGGGGGATGCAGCACCTTTAAAAGGTTTTTTTGCTGCAATTTAGCTGTAGTATTGGATTTAACATTGCTAATTAATTGACTTCTAAAAATGCGGAATATGGCCACAAAAACCAACCTGCCTGGTTGGTTTTCATCTATTCTGGTGAAATATCGTGAAAAAATCAGATCTTTGGAATTTTCAGTTTTTATTTTGGTGAAATTAATCATTCTACTGAGTAAAAAATGATTTTTCACTCGATCATTACTGTTAAACCGTGGAAAGTGAGGGGGCATAACCCACTTCCAAAAATTGCTAGTTTTAGTTTATTACTGAGTATTTAACAGTTTTAAATTGGAACCTCGGCTGCCAGTATTATACTGTAAAAACAACAGTTCATTTTTTGCAATGTATAGTACAAATGAACTATATAAGTCCCCCTTTGCCGAGCCCAGTATTTCAAAATTCTCTGGGTAAAACGTTACTCATTCAGGGGCGGATACAAGGGAGGGGCGATGGGGGCGATCGCCCCTCCCTTGAGGGATTCTTCTCTAGCAATTTTTCGATTTTGAAGGTTAAAAAAAGGCAATTTTAGATGATCTTCGATGATACTATGAGAAGTGGTTGGAATTCGGGGCTCTGATCTAGAATTATCAAAATTGAAGACCGAAACATTTGTATTAAACATGCGTTAACCAGGATATGTGGTAAAAAAGGGGGGGGAGGGGGCAAGTAGGAATAAAAAACATTCGCCCCTCCCTTAGAACATTTCTGGATCCGCCCTTGTACTCATTACATAGTATGTTTATAAAACAACAAAATAATTACATACAGTCCGAGTGAAAACTTTAAGGCCAGTATAAAAATATTGAGAAAACGGGAAAATTAAATAAAAGGGATATTATGTTACTGAATAAATAATTATTAATGTTTGTTTGTAATAAATAACGCAACAAATTTTTTAAAGTACGCAATTAATAAAAAACAGTACTATATTTAAAGTTAGTATTTCAACCTGAGTAACAACTTTAAGGCCACCAGTATTTTTTAAATGCTAAACAAAGATATGCTGGAATAAATATCGCAGCAGTTAATGAGATTGGGGAAGCCCTTCAACCTGTCGTTTTTTCATTAATTTCTTCGAAGTTTTGATGCTCTTTGTGAAGATTGCGAAAATTAAGAAATTAACTGATCGTGAAAGGGGACAGATTGAAAGCTTTTTCTTCAACAGGGATGAGTAGCCATACTATTGCGAAAAAAATTGGAAGATCGAAGACTGTAGTTAATAATTTATTAAGATTGAAAGACAATTACGGTAAAAAAAAAATAAACACCGGGGAAGACCCAGAGCTTTGTCCTCGCGTGATGAAAGAAGAGTTTGCAAACTTACGTCAACCGGAAAGTATTCAACTAGGAAAATTATTCAAGCGACAGGCTTAAATGTTCGTCAAAAAAGGGTATATAACACAATTAGAAGGTGTGAAAGGTTTATTTACGCAGCAAAATTGGCTAAGCCTCAGTTACTGAATAGACACAAAATAGAGCGCTTGAACTTTGGCCAAAAAGTTATGACCTGGGATAACCAATGGATACAAATATTTTTTTTTTATGAAAAAAATGGGAATTTGGGTGGACCAGATGGGTGGAAGTACTATTGGAATGATTTATGAAAAGAAAAAAAGATATATTCTCCAAGCGCCAATTTGGTGAAGGCTCTGTCATGACTTGGGGGTGCTTTTTTACAATAGTATTGGCTCAATTGCGTTTGTTTCGCGTAAAATGAATTCTTAAGTGTATCAAAATGTCCTAGGATTTTTACTATGTCCTATGTATCTAAATGTATCTAAATATATCTTTTACCGAATGCTGAATTTATTGCTGGAGAAAATTGGAAATTTCATCAAGACAGTGCACCTATCCATTCGAGTAACAGTACTAAAAAAAATTGGTTTCAAGTCCGTAATGTCGAACCTTTGAAATGGCCAGCTAAGTCTCCCGATCTCAACCCAATTGAGAACTTATGGGGAGGCTTAGCAAGAAGAGTGTATGCAAATGGGAGACATTTTACTTTCATTAATAGAGCTTAAATCTACAATCGGAGATGACTGGTATAAAACAGACCCTGAACTTTATCAAAAACTTGTTTCATCTATGCAAACAAGAATATTTGAAGTTATTAGAAGGAATGGCTCATACGCAAGCTTTTAAATGTTAGTATTTTTTCTTCCCCTGCTTTTTTTCTCTGTTAGCCTTAAAGATTTTACTCAGGCTCAAATAGTGATCTTTAGTTTCTGTAATATTTTCTGATAGTAAAATAAATACAAATGATTGTTCTGTCCTTTTTTTGTTTAAGGGTAATAATTATCACTCAAATTATGTTTTGGTTCTCAGTTTAAAATATGTCCAATTTCTCAAAAAAATTTACTGGCCTTAAAGTTTTACTCAGACTGTATGCATCATAAGTACACTGCATTAATCTACGAAGGAGGGAGGGGAGGGGTTAAAAACAGGCCCTTCATTTCAAGTTGGGCCTTCATTTCAAGGGGAGAGGGGCAAAGGGTGAAAACACAATGCAATTTCATCGGAAAACTACAGAAACCACACCCACTTAATGTAAATACATTGATTTTTCAAAGCCAGGGAGACAATTGACCCCCTGACCCCCTAAATGACGGGCCTGGTTAAAAACTCCTTGTGCTGCGACATTCCCCCCCCCCTCCCCTCCTCCCCTACCACAAAAAAAAAATTTGGTCACATTACACTTATGGTTTAGTAATTAGACACCCCCCCTCCCCACACACACACACACAAAAAATGCATTGCAACGGGCCTCCGAACCAGTAAATTAACCACTGCCTCATACGTTGTAAGGAATAAGCCTGCTGTTAATAAATTAAATGAAAATAATAATAATCAAAAAAATATTCAAAAAAGTAAAAAGATACTTTAAGTTAGTATATTATCTCGAAAAACAAAACTTATTATCTCATTTTTAACTCTGAATTATCATCAAATTAACACAAAAAAAACATAAATATACTCACCAAAAATAATACCTTTAGAAGCAATGATGTTTATGTGAATATAAAATAATATTAACAACAATAATTTATTTTCAGTTCCTCTCAATGTTCTGATCATATCTACTTCTCCCTATTCTTGAAATGTCGAGTTCCATCCAATGAGAAATTTCAGTGAAGAAACTGAAAAAAAGGGATAATTATGTTTTTAAGGAACCTCAATGTCTCAAAATCAAAAATTTCAAAGTATTTCATTAAAAAATCATAAGAAAAAACCTTCATTCCTTTGAGGATGAAATTAACTAATAAAATCATCACAATTATTTGTACAAAATAGAAATGTGACAATAAGCTAGTCTGTTTAAAATATTAACTTATAAATTTCTTGAGTTTACGGAGCATGTTGAAGAAATGTGGGTAAATCATCAAAAATCCACACGTCAAAAAACCGAACGTACATTTCAAAGCTCTCTCAACCAAAAATTCAGCCCGTCGGCGAACTGTCCAACTCCAAATGTATGAAGCAGGCAGGCGCAGACCAAGAGGGAGGGTCATGGGGTGTCATAACCCCCCCCCCCCACACACACACACATACAACCACCACCAAAGGTGGGCTAAAACAGCGTTTGGGGGACTTATATTTCGAAATTTTGTCCCACCACATACCCTGTTTTTCTAAAAAAAGTGACTATGACCCTTTCCTAAACCAGAAGCTAGATTCGCCCTTGGAAGCAGGTTCGTCATCTAAAAAAAAATCGGGGAGAGCGAAAAGTGTATATTATACTACATACATATTACATAAAAAACAAAAACAAGAAAATACTCATACATATAGAGTTTTTATACACACGCATGCTTTAAAAGCTCTATATTTTGAATGCCAGAGGGGACCCTTGACCCATAAAATGACGAACATGATGGGAAAACATGCTACTGTAAGACACAACTGTCACGTAATATAAACAATTTGAATGGAATTACACGTTGATGGAAATACATAAAAAAGGAATTTTGAACAAGTGCTAATATTCATGTAAAACTATGACGTAAAATAAATAAAGTATAAAGATACACATAGTTAGTTCTTTTTTACAATAATTCCATGATCACACAAAAAAAAAGCAAATCTATAACGAATATTGATTACACAAGTAAGCGCTGCCTTTTATTGTATCAGTATTTCACACGACACATCTTAATACAAGAAAAAATATCTCTTAGCCCTTCATTTATTTTTATCGATTTAATGATACATTTTTAACTCTTTGTAAAGCATAAAATAGAAATGGTTACATTATTTATTAATATATCAGATGCAAGTAGAAAAATGGAGCACACTTATAACTAGAATAAAATGAAACCCAGCTTGCTTTAATTATATGTAGATTGTTCAGGAATCAATAAAGGGTCTTCCTCACTTGAAGAAACTTCCATGTTAACAGGTGGTTTCTAGCACGCAATTGTTCCATTCATATTTTAAAGAATGATAGGCACTCAATATAAGTCACTGATAAATTCATTGTAGTCACGTTTTTGTAGGAAGCTTGGTGAATGCAACGACTGGTGTCCATTTAAATGTTAGTTATTTTCTATTATGTATGGTTTCTAGTATTTCTTGCAATGAAAATGTTCTTCACGTGTAATTGCAAGAATGGAGAAAGAAAAACTTTAATTTAAAAAAGAAAAAAAGTTGTAGGATTCTGGGAAGAAATTATTAGTTAAAGATATTTAAACGACAACGTCAGACATTGTTTATCTTTTCCCTTTATATACTTGTAATTAGGGGTGGGTATTTTGCCGGGACAGTGGCAAAAACTGGAAAAAAAACCTGGTAAAAACCGGAAAAAATGGAAAAAAAATGGCAAAAACTAGAAAAAAATGGTGGATATCAAAAAATTCACTGAAAAACAGTATAGTTTTGACAAACTACAGTTGAGAGTAAAATCAGATAATTAATTTAAAATTTCATTGGTATTAATTAAATAATTAAAATATTTAAAAATTATTCTTGAGAAAAAAAAATTGAAATAGATTAGGAAAAAAATGTTTCAAAACTTGTTTTTGCTATTCAGTTTTGGAAAAACAAATATGTATTCTAATTCTAGTGAAGAAATTTAATGAGTGTACTATTTAATGAACTTTTCCTCATTGGTTACCTATAGTTTATTACGAGTTAAAGCCATGTGTGGCTCGTACAGGGGGGCAAGGGGGGCGACTGCCCCCTGACTTTTAAAAGTAAGGGGTCCTTGCCCCCTCACTTTTCACAGTTAAAAAGTAATGACAGAATGAAAAATGATTTTTTACGGAGTAGATAGATTTATTTCACCAAAATAGAAGCTCAAATTTCGAAACGCAGGCTGCAAATTTCAACTTTTTTTCATGTTATTTCATAAGAATGGAACTTTAAATTGTAAGGGGTCTATGTTCACCAGCCTGGTTGATTTTTGAGGCCATATAAATTTTTTAGAGGTCATTTAATCGGTAATAAAAAAAAATTAACCAAATTTTACTGAAAAAAAAACTTCTGAGGTACTGCCTTCTACTCGTCCCCCCCCCCCCACACACACACATTTCTTTTGACCCCTCACTTTTTTCGTGCACCAGCCACCAATGAATTAAACCATGTTTCCACCTCATCTCAGAGCAACAATCACACATTTAAGCCTCAGAACAATAGTAAGATAGCTAAGCCAGTCATATTGTAGGGTCAGGAGGAGAAAATTGCTCCTCCCCTTTGATTTATAGAAATGAATGCGTTTACAAATGAATAATTGCTGCTTTGATTGTTTTTCGGCATAATTTGCATTGAATATGACCAGGGCCGGATTAACGTTTATTTACGCCATAGGCCAAATTTAGTGAATACGCCCCACCTTACATATTCTAACCCTAGGAAAATTGTGCACCCCTCCCCCCATCCTTTCCCAGAGGTATAGTCTTGCCCGGGAACAAGTGAAAATTTTGCCCCCTCCCCCTTTTGTTTACAAAATGATTGATGAGTTTTTTTCTGTTTCCTTTCTACAATGTTTGAAAGAAGGAGGTTCTCGAAGAATCGGGGATTTCCCCTGGGAATTTTTCGTAATTAAGGCCTTAGAAATGAAATTTTAGGCTTTCTAAGACGATTTAATTAGAAGTTATGAGATTCGGACTCAATCCCGAAAATTGCAAATGCAGGTTCTCTTTGATGATATTAGAGCAAGGAATGAGTTCGGACAATCTCCACGACCAAGAAATTTAAGTCGAAAAAACAAAATTTTTGATGAACTTTAATGAGGATGCTAAGGAAAGCAGAAGTTGGAAGGGCTCTCCCAGAAATTTTTTGAAATTTAAGTCTTAAAACGCTATTTTAAACGATGCTTTTTATTAAATGCGGGGGTGATCGGTGACTGTAGCGAGGAAATTTTTTAAATTGAAAATCAAAAAATTGCAGAACATCTTATACGGTTTTAGGGAAATGAGTCAATTTAGACATTCCTTCCAGAAATTTCTCTGTAGTTGAAGACCTAAATAAGCAAAGGGAAACCATCTTTGATGATATTAGGAGAAGGGATGAGGCTTAGTAAATCTTTTTGGTAAATCTTTCAAACTCAAGTTCTAAAAACAAAATTTAGACAATTTTAATAAAAACAAAAAGGCTGAAGTTAAAACCGCTCACAGGGAAAATTTTTAGTGGTCCTCAAAACAAATCCTTAAAAGACAATTTTTAATGAAGCGGGGAGGGCTGAAGTCAGGTTGCTCTCCGGGAAAGTTTTCGAACTGAAGGTCCTAAAAACGAAATTTTAGAATATCTGTTATGATGTGGAGCATTCGACAGCTTTCCTCAGAAAATTTTTCAAAATTGAAACCAAAAGTACGCATTTGTAGAACCTTTTTTCAGTGCATCTTATGATGCTGGGGTAAGGGGTGGGGCGCAACCCCCACCGGGGGATTTCGGAGGCTACGGGTGGAGTTTGGGTACTCTCATTCGGAAATTTTTTGAAACTTTAGACCATCTTCAAAATGATGGGAGGGGGCGCTGGACAAAGACGTTCCTGCGCTGATATTTAGAAGTTGAGATCTCATAGACGATATTGTAGGCCACTTTCGATTATGTTATTGGAAAAAAAAGGGTTTGGAATTCTGCTTAGAAATTGTTCGATATTTGAGTCTAAAATACGGAATTGAAGATCATAATTGATGACGCTATGGGGTGAAATGGGGTTCGTTGAGGCTCACTGGGAAGCAGTTTCATAAAAAGTAAGTTAAGATGTTCTTTGAAAATGTTAGTGAAAATGGATTCAGAAATCTTCTCTGAAATGATTCTGATTTTGATTTTAAAGTTATAAAAACACAATTTTAGTCTTAACGTTTAGCAGAGATACCTTAAGTAATGTTTTCCTAGTTATTTAAATTCAGTATCATGGCTCCTAAATTTTTTGATACATTTTTGTTTTCATTTCATGTTTTACCTGTGAAAAGATTTAGATCGGTTGGCGTCCTTTCCTTTCAATATTCTGAATCTCTCTCTCTCTCTGTATTTCAATTTTTCTTCTATTTGAAACATATTTCAGGGCATCCCATGCATTTTTAACCAGTTTCTTGTGATCTTCGTGATATTTTGAATAAAAATATCCAGAAAAATAGGATGTTGGAAGTAAATCCTCGTTTGCGAAATAATTACAAATAAAAAGAAATAAAACTTTGAGTACGAAGTTATATATTACGAACTTACGTGCAATGCATATATGTGTGTAGAACTGAAGCGTACGGTGAATATTTTGTGCATAAAATAGGTGATATATTTGACAGAAGCACCCCCGACGGAAGGTTCCCCAATATTTTCTTGTTCTGCAAATAGTGTCTGACAGTTCAGAAAATTTGAGACAGGATTGAGATCCATAAGGATGTCTAATGTCATTTTGTTATCGATGTTGGTGTATCTGCAAGCTCGAAGTTTGGCATTTGGAAGTTTCCTTCAGTTAATTGATAATTTCTCTCTTCCCAAAAACGAAAACTTGAGTACCTGTGATAATTAAGAGTCGCAAAAAATACATAAATAAATAAATTATTAATTGCAAAACTCAAACTTTCTGAACCTTTATTAACTTTTTGTATGTGACTTACCTCTAAATAGGTCTTCACTTCAAGACATATTTTCAAGAAATGTTATGCTTATCAAAGATATCGAAAATTATATGTTTTTACTAGAAAAGGGATTACCTCGACTGAAGCATGATGCGCCCTCCCCTCTCTTATTTATTTATTTATTTTCTTTTTCTGCTTAGCAAGCGCATTTCAGTCCGCTCTGTTTCATTTTTTCTTTTCATATATTAATGCGTCGTATTCCTTTTTTTTTTTTTTTCTTTTTTTCATCGAACTGTTTATTTTTTTCCCTCCATGATATGCGCCCTTTTCGGCTTGCGCCCCTAGGCCAATACCTAGGGTGGCCTAATGGGTAATCCGGGCCTGAATACGACCCTGTGACCCCCTCGCTCACCATGGAAAAATTCAAAATGGCAGGTCTGAACATAGCCTACTGTCACTGTGAGATGATGGTGTTGTAAATACTAATCTCCCCAAAAACAACAGTGTTGTAAAAAAATCCCCCGCCAAGAAAACCTTAAATACTCAGCCTTAAAAAGTTATGATATCGAGTTTTCCCGCCTAGTTTGTGCCAAACTACAACTAACCTGTATATAGTTCTTTTAAATTGTTTTCAGTCCTGCCAGGCGGGAAGTTTTTACTCATTAAGCAACCACCTCACAAGACAAAGCTTCCCGCCTGGCAAAACTGAAAACAATTTAAAAGAACTATACATACAGGTTAGTTGTAGTTTGGCACAAACTTGGCGGGAAAACTCGATATCATAACTTTTTAAGGCTGAGTATTTAAGGTTTTCTTGGCGGGGGATTTTTTTACAACACTGTTGTTTTTGGGGAGATATCACATGTTTTTGCATTAATATTATTTCTTTGCCTGTTTTTTTTTTTTTTCTCTTCAAAATTTACTTTGCATGTTTTTTTTCCCTTCAACATTTTTCTTGGCGGTCCGACATTTTCTTGGTGGCATGCATTTGGTGCAAAAGTTCAAGGATCATCTTCAGTCTCGGATAAATTTGAAATCAATCACAATGTACCACCCGAACCGACGCAAAACAAAGCTAGTTGCTAACAATACTACGATTAAATTAAAAGTTAAAAAAAAAAAACCCCAACCCTTTCTGCCGATCTCATATTAAAATGAACTAAATTGAAGATCCCTTTTAAAAGCCTTATGCAATAAAATCAATTACAAATATTTTATTTGTTAACAAATAGAAACTGGCAACAGATGAAATTATAAATCATTGAGTTTTCTTTCCTCGTGTCCCAACAATGAAAACATAAATGCTCAGATGTTGAACAGAGCTAGTAGATAGAAATCGGACCAATTTTAAGCATTAATAACTCCGGGGTGCGATGACCCCGGGGGGTAAATTTTGGGAAAATGTCCTCAATGTCTCATCGAGAATATTCATAGCAAAAATCAACACTAAAGACCCCCGGGGAGAAAAGATACGGAAAACAAAAACGAGGGGCAGGGGGTGGGGGGTCGAAAAACCCCCTATGCCGAGCTTTGGGACAAAATAACTGTGGGTGCAAAAGCAGAGCTCAATCCGAGTTACCGTTTAGTCTGGACCCCTGTCAAACAATTTTTAAAAAGTGCGAAAAATAGCGATTTTATAACATATATCACCCCTCCCCCTGAGGGTCCTGGATGTTTTGCTTTAGTATGTGCCGTCAGGGGCCACTGGAGATTGAGTATACCAAAAATGAACTCTAAGGATCTTTATGGGGCTGAGATACAGAGGGGTGAAAACCCCGGTTTGGTTACTCGCGTAAACAGTCCTAGTCGCTCTTTTACATTTTTATTGGCGACGGAAATTTCTTGGCGGCTTGTATTTGGTTTTCTTGGCGGGGCGGGACGCTCCCGCGCAGGGCCGTGCTTAGGGGGTGGCAAACTGTGCCGCCGCACAGGGCCGCTAAAATATTTTGAATTTTCGGGGCCGCTAAAATATTACGAGAGAACAAAATATTTTTCTGTGTGGATGAGGAAAAAAAACCTTTGAAAAAAAACTTTTTTCTTCAGACTATTTTTTTGAACTTTCAAAATAAATAAAATACAAACCGCTCTCTGCGATATGGCCAATTCCTCAACTTGTTTCGCGACCAGAGGCAAACTTGTTTGTTGGAATAATTCAGCAAATATAAATCTTGTTTTCTGCTTCCATTCAGCGATGGGACATGCTAAAAGTGGTATGCTAAAAAAATTACAATTGAGCCTTTATCTGACACAAGATGGGGATGCCGAATAGAAAGTTTTGAAGATATTAGATTTCAAATTGGCAGGTAATTATGATACATTAGTGGAAATATAGGAAACTACAAGAGAGTCAAAATGCAAAACTGAAGCAACCGCTATTGCATGGCATATTAAAAGTTTCAAATTTCTCACCTCTTTATGTGGTAGGATTTGCTTGTTCAAATTAATTTCGTTAGGAAAGCCATGCAAAACACTGCTATGAACTTCGTAGTTTACATATGTTGAATGCAAAAGTTTCAGTCTTTAATTCCGAAACAGTCCCGGAGCCCCCCCCCCCCCCCCCCCCCCCCCCGCTTCTAAACTTCAATACCGAAAAATTGTGGGGAGGGGAGAGAATTCTCCGGGTTGTGTCCCCCAGCTGCTGTCCTCCTAACATCATTAGAGATCGTTTAACTTGAATCCTCCCTTCTCCTAATATCACCAAAGTCATCTAAATTACGGTTTTTTTTTTTTTTTTTGAACAATACTGAAAAATTGTGGCTAGAGAATTTTCGAGATTGTGTCCCCCAATTTCTTTCTTCCTGGCATCATCAGGGATCATCTAAAAATTGCTTTTTTTTTTTTTTTTTTTTGAATTACAATTTCAAAAAATATTTCGGGAAAGAGTTCCAAAAGCATTTTTGTCCCAAATGTCATCAAACATTGACTGCAATTGTCCCCCCCCCCCTCTTTTGAACCTGAAATTCCAAAACATTTCCGGAGAGAGGAGCCCTTATCCCAACGAAAACATAATCGAAGATTGCGAAAATTCCATATTTTAAGATTAAGTAAAAGTGCCGATGAAGAGCCCCTCAAGGAAGGAATCACCATTCCTTTGTATCCTTTTAAAATTCTGAAATTGTAGTGAAAGATTTAGTTCTCGCATTGGAAATGAATACTAATGAAATCTCTTTTCCTCCCGTGACATCTCTTCGTAAAAAGAATGTTAACAATTTTCTTATACGAGTCAAATGATGAGTCAGTTCGATCCACAAAAAAATTTTCACGTAATTTTGTAACACTCTTCTTGACCAATTTATTATGTTTATCGCGAGGAGTATTTTCAAAAAAAAAAAAAAAAATTGGATTTCTTTGCAATATTCCAGCATTAAAAACTTTGGAAGAGCATGATTTAATAACTAACCGCCACAATAACTTGGCGTTGGAATTAGACGATGTGAATGAAACCTATTTATACACAGAATTAAAAGTTTTTATAAATCTCAACCCAGAGAAGCTTTAATTTCAACCACTTAAATATTTGTTTGGTAACAGTTTCCAAAATGTGCTTTGCTAAATTTTGTAATTGCTTTGCGAATTTTACTAACTGTTCCAGTTATAGTTGCCTCGGTAACAAGGCCGTATCCAGAGGGGGGGCCCGACGGGCCCGCCCCCCCCCCCGAAACCCGAAATGTTTTATGATGTAAAACAGAAAAAAAAAGTTTTCCTTTTTTTTAAATTTAAAATGGCAAAAAAAAAGTTTTTTTTTCCCTTTTAACTATTAAAACGAGTGAACATTTGAAAAAGTACAAAAAAAAAAAAAAAAAAAAAGACAATTCAAATTCTCATTAGCTGCAAAACATACTTGAAAACAAGACTCTCATTAGCACTTCCAGCTCTCTTTCCCAAATCAATTCAGGCTCAAGGCAAGCTACTTGTCAGTTTGATCGGCGCCCCCCCCCCCCCATAAAACTTATGAAACTTACACCACTCAGATTTTTACCTCCTAATCGCCGGGCCTCTAGTTTCCGACTAGGCTGAGATTGCTTCTCACCGCCCTGATTCAATTAAGAGGGTACTTTGTTTGTCCCCATTTATAAGCATTTGTAACCCTCCAGGGATTTTAATAGCTAAACATGTCTTCAATCAACAAGACCACACAAAAACCTAATTGCCCCATATAAGGCCTCAAAATGCAGAATTTTAACCCTATTTTTCAAAAATTTTACCGGGGGAGAAACCCCCGGACCCCCAAAAATTACGAATATTCTACCCCACTTAAAAAAGTTCTCATTGCATGTCTCTCTTGATACCCCTAACCCCCAATAAAGGTCAGTTCAAGAAAATTATAAGAATAAAGAAATGAAAAAAAAAAACACGTACGCACGCACACATCAAACATTGGGGGGGGGGGGGATCAGCTAGAGATTAGACTCATAACACACACAAAAATGTCTGTGTGTTTGGGCAATGTGCAAAACTGGACCCCTCCCGAAATTTTTTTCTGGATACGGCCTTGCTCGGCAATGTTCATTCTGAAAGCTTAACTTTTTTAAACCGTATTTAAGATCTATTATATGACTAATGCCCGTCTTAAGCACAAAAAAGATTGAAAATAATTTTTGTACTTCCTCAGATTTTTCAAAATTAAGTGATCAGTTTGCTGCTCAAAAAACTGGAAAAATATTCTTCACTACATCATCGTTTTTTTTCCTAATTTTAATTATTTATTTATCTCTAGATTTTTCTTTTTTCGAAATGAATGTTTGTTTCCGATAAATTTTGTTCTATCTGTATCTTTTCTTCCTTTTTTTATTTTTAATTCACTTAATATAGCAGTTTTATAAAAACATGGCAAAATAAAATTGCCGGTTTTTATATGCTGGGATCGGCGCTGGTTGTGGTGTGTAACAATTTAAAAGTTATGTTTTAGGAGAGAGAAAATAAATAAATAAATAAATAAAATGGTTATTTATCGACTATTAAAACAAATTTCGCACAGGGCCGCTAAAACTCTAAGCACGCCCCTGCTCCCGCGTCCCGTGATTATAGTTTATTTCTCATAAATTTACATTGCCTTTATAGGATAGATCTGGCATGACTTCTATATTAAAAACTAACTGAAGGATAAGAATTTGTTCTTAGTTACAACCACTAGTGCAGCGTGCATATATGAGAAGGAAGGTCGGGGGTTATAAAAGCTTTTAAATGCATATAAAATACAATTATCACCTCTGTCAATATATGTTAAAAAAGGGTTTTAGGAATTGACCTCCAATCCTCTTCACGACGTCCCTGTTAAAACTTTTAAGCCAAAGCCCCCCCTCCCCCCCACAGTGACCTATTTTAGTTATTTACTCTCCCCTTAGTTTTATAACAGTATTTACCAAAGACGCCATTTTCTGAGAGAGTAGATTGAATGATGCAATGAATATTCTCAGTTAAAAAATAAAAGTAAAAGAACTTTGAAGTAAAAATTTTGGAAAATTTTCGTAAATAACGTTAACTATTTTTGCCACTTTGGCAAAAACTGGCAAAAAGGTATTTTTACCAGAACGGTTTTTACCGTTTTTTTCCACCTTCGGCAAAAACGTGCCAACACTAGTAGAAAGTATACCGTTGCCTAAAATGAAACTAAAATCTGAAGCTTCCCGTTTTGAGGGGGGGGGGGAATCTGGTCACTTTATACATATCTCAACCATGAAACTTCGCTTCGTCTAATGTTCACTTTGTGCAACGTTTTTAAACATGATTATGTACGAAATCTTCTCAGCAAAAGTAATCTCAACAAAATGGGGAATATAAGTTCGAATCACGGGCACCCATAAAAACTACGGGCGGAAGGAATCTTATGCCCCTCTCTTGATATTATTACTACCAATTTTTAATAAATTTTAACTATAACTATTAAAACATTTCAACATTAGACATCAATGAATAACTGATTAAAATTTATTTATGCTTCAAAATATCAATAATTTTATTTAATGTAAAACAAAAGATTTTTTTGGAATTATTGCAATGTATTTTAGGTAACAGGTTTCCACGTGTCTTCAAAAAAAAGTTGGATGCACTGCAAAAAATGAATGTTGTTTTTATAGTATAATACAGCAAATTTTGTAGTAATAAACTGTAAAATTGCTCATTTTACAATAATAAACTGTAAAACTGCTTATTTTACAGTCTATTTCCGTGCACATTTTACAGTTTTAAACTGGAACCTCTACTGCTAATATTATACTGTTGTTTTTACAGTACAGTCTGAATAAAAACTTTAAGGCCAGCAATTTTTTTGAGAAATTGAACACATATTAAACTGAGAACCAAAACATAATTTGAGTGATAATTATTACTCTTAAATACAAGGAAAAAAGGACAGAACAATCATTTGTAATTATTTTACTATCAGAAAATATTACAGAAACTAAAGATCACTATTTGAGCCTGAGTAAAATATTTAAGACCAGCAGAGAAAAAAAGCAGGGAAGAAAAATACTAACATTTAAAAGCTTGTGTATGAGCCATTCCTTCTAATAACTTCAAACATTCTTGTTTGCATAGATGAAACAAGTTTTTGACAAAGTTCAGGGTCTGTTTTATACCATTCATCTTCGACTGTAGATTTAAGCTCTATTAATGAAGTGAAATGTCTCCCATTTGCATACTCTTCTTGCTAAGTCTCCCCATAAGTTCTCAATTGGGTTGAGATCTGGAGACTTAGCTGACCAGTTCAAAGGTTCGAAATTATGGACTTGAAACCAATTTTTTGTACTGTTACTCGAATGGATAGGTGCATTGTCTTGCTGAAATTTCAAATTTTCTCCAGCAATAAATTCAGCATTTGGTAAAAGATGACTTCCTAGGACATTTTGATACGCTTGAGAATTCATTTTACCCGAAACAAAAGCAATTGAGCCAGTACCATTGTAAGAAAAGCACCTACGATTCATGATAGAGCCTTCACCAAATTGGCGCTTGGAGAATATCGTTTTTTCGTTTCGTAAATCATGCCAATAGTACTTCCTCCCATCTGGTCCATCCAATTTCCACTTTTTTTCATCAGAAAGAAATATTTGTATCCATTGATTATCATAGGTAATAACTTTTTGGCCGAAGTTCAAACGCTCTATTTTGTGTCTATTCAGTAACTGAGGCTTAGCCAATTTTGCTGCGTAAATAAACCTTTCACACCTTCTAATTGTGTTATATACCGTTTTTGACAAACATTTAAGACTGTCGCTTGAGTAATTTTCCTAGTTGAATACTTTCCGGTTGACGTAAGTTTGCAAATCCTTCTTTCATCACGTGAGGACAAAGCTCTTGGTCTTCCCGAGGGTTTTTTTTTTTACCATAATTGTCTTTCAATCTTAATAAGTTATTAACTACAGTCTTCGATCTTCCATTTTTTTTCGCAATAGTATGGCTACTCATCCCCGTTGAAGAAAAAGCTTCAATCTGTCCCCTTTTATGATCAGTTAATTCCTTACCTTTCGCCATCTTCACAAAGAGCACCAAAACTTCGAAGAAATTAATGAAAAAACTACAGGTTGAAGGGTTTCCCTAATCTCATTAACTGCTGTGATATTTATTCCAGTATATCTTTGTTTAGTATTTAAAAAATACTGGTGGCCTTAAAGTTGTTACTCAGGTTGAAATACTAACTTTGAATATAGTACTGTTTTTTTTTTTTTTTTTTTTGGTAATTGCGTACTTTGAAAAACTTGTCTGTTGCATTATTTATTACAAACGAACATTAATAGTTATTTATTCAGTAACATTAATATCCCTTTAATTTAATTTTCCCATTTTCTCAATATTTTTTTACTGGCCTTAAAGTTTTTACTCAGACTGTATAATACAGCTAAATTTTACTGCAATAAACTGTAAAATTGCTAACTTCACAGTAAGGAACTAAAATTACTAGTTTTACAGTTTATTACAGTGCCTTTTACAGTTTTAAATTGAAACCTCGGCTGCCAGTATTATACTGTAGAAACAACAATTCATTTCTTCCATTGTGGATTAGATTAACCTTAGGGTTTGAAGCATTATATTCCTACCACCAAAACATGTCATTTGTCCATCCGGTGACGAATTTACAGGTTTGGGGATCCATCTCAATACATTTGGGGGGAGGGGGATCTTAGGTGAACATAATTACATAAACTATTTTTCATAGACCTTTCAGATCATCATTAAGGACCCCTATATATGTCGTAGGTGTCCCTCGCAATAGTGAAAGTTGAGGCATCGTAAATCCGCCACTACCTCCTCCCCCTCTTCGTCCTATTACTTATGGGCACCCATGATTTCGGAAATTATTTTCCTTTTTATCTAAACAATTTTTTTCCAAACCTTTAATTTGAAAGAAAAGAGAAAAAAAAAAGATTAGAAAAAAAAAAATAAACAAAGAAAAATATTTTGTGGAAGAAAATTAAAAACATATCATGAAATATTCTAACTATAATAAATTTATCATGCATTTGTAGCAGAGAATTATGAATTTTCTATTCGCAAAATACTGACCCAAATTTTCTCAGCATCCTCTTCTACAGATGAAAGAGCTTATATGAACGCACATTTTCAACAGCCATCTCTGAGAAAAGTTGCTATAGAAACACACGCGTGCGCACGCATAGTTGAATAATTCATGAAAAATCGATGATAATTTGTTGCTAATAATTTGTTAATGACGCTGGCAAGTTAATAATACCTAAGCAACAATTTATGACTTTCGAAATAAGCATATAAGAGAGGATTCATAAGTTGTTACATTGTTTTTAGAAAAAGTATTGTTTTTAATTGAATTTTTATGAGGAAATATAAACAAATACTCAGTGGAGCCTCGGTAGATAGATCCCAAAGGACCAGGAAAACATGTCAAGTTAAGCGGGTGTCAACTTACAGAGGTTCTATAGTTTCAAGTGCTTTCCGTATTACATACTTACTACTTCTTCCCATTCACGTTATAAAAATTAATTTCAGTAAAGGATTTTTCTTTTCTTTCTTTTATTTTCTTTTTTGATTGAATAGATATAATAAAATAAACAGAACAATTTTAAATACCTTATTAGAAATGAATCCGTATTTTTTGAAAAGAGGTAAGAGCTGCCTCTCAATCAGTGGTGCACCCAGAATTATTTTCAGGAAGGGGCTAAATGGCCCTCCGGAAATTTTTCAAATTTGAAGTCCTAAGAGAAAAAAAAAACTTAAGTTATTTTTAGTGAAATTAAGAAGGGGGTTGGGGGCTATTTCTCTGCAAATTTAAAAAAGTCAAGTCCAAAGAATGCAATTTTAAAAAGTTTAGTTTTATCAAGGGGATTCATCTTCATGCTTCTGGGAGGGGCTTAAGCCCCTCGGCTCCCCCCGTGGGTGCGCCACTGTTCTCAATCAGGTCGATTAATGAGAAAAGCCCTGCTCGCATTTGCTTGAAAAACATGTGTCGGGCTGCCTGTTTTCTCGCGGCACTTGTCTATTGCTTTAGAGAAAATGAACGTTTTGGGAGGTCACAGTGACCTCCGAGAATTGAGATAAATGTGGTGAAATTACCTGCCAGAATTCTTGAGAAGATTGAAATATTTGAGAGGTCACAATGACCTCTCATGACCTCCGACTGGGATACCCCAGCTTGCTATCCCCCCAACCCTAAAGTGAGTCCTGGCTACGACCATAAATAATAAAAACTTTTTAAAATGGACTTAATATTTCAACCTTTTTTTAGGGTTTTTCCCTCTTCATATTTGGGTAAAAAAATAATTTTAAAAAAAGCAAGAGTCGGGAGTCGGAGTCGGAGTCGGAGTCGAAAGTTTTAAAATCCCGGAGTCGGAGTCGACCATTTTTCCTCCGACTCCGCAGCCCTGGTTTGCACCCATTGAAATCAACATTGGACCAACCACCGTAAAAATAAATGAGGTAGCAGAATTACCGAGGTAGCAGAGTTATCCACATGTCGAGTTACCGAAGTTTCACTGTATTACATATTTTATGTTATGTACATAAGCTCAGTGGCGTATTTACGTATGGGCTTAATGGGCTATAGCCCAGGGCGGCACGATTGGAGGGGCGGCACTTTTTCCATGCAAAGTGAAGACTTTTTTTTTTTTTATTAGACAGCAGGGCGGATCGGCAGCGAGAATGATCTTTTTTTTTTATAGTCACCAGGGCGGCAGCGGCCACATTTTTTCCTTGTATTGGCAGGGCGCAGCGGTGAACAAGGACATAGTTCATGGAGTTGGTGGCGTCCGAAGTCAAAGCCAAAGAAGTACAAAGAGCTGACCGCACCGGATCCTTTTCCACGATGATTTGTTGCTGTCTCTATCTCTCTTTCTCAGGCCCCTTCTATTCTCAGCAGTGAGCGACCTCGGGTGGTTTCGGGGGGGGGGGGTGTAAATAGAAACAGAGGGAAAACCAGTTTTTTGCTGCATCGTGTGAACCGCAGGAACCGCACTGTCCCTTGGATTCTGATGAGAAACTTCCAGGTAACACGAGAGCTATTGACAAGATCATCTGACTAATCACTTTCCTGTTAGGAGGATAGATGTCCACTGGCGTCAACGCTCCTTGTCCTAATCAACACTCAA
>JAXGGA010008490.1:0-47500 GCA_038373865.1 Uloborus plumipes
TCATCGAAGAAGACTACGCGTGATGCTTTGGATTAAAAAATGTCTACGCTCGGTATATTAATAAGTGTGTATTTTGTTTGTGCGTCTGTGTTTTGTGAATGTGAAATAAATGTTTAAAATCTACCGAAGTCATTCCTGACTGGATTCATTCCTGATAACGTTACAAGCTAAAAAGCAAGACAGGACTGCCCACAATACTGGGGAGAACAAACTGCCATTTAATATACAAATGATAAAAAGTTTTTTTTTTGAAAATCCAGTATAGTTTAGCCACATTTAAAATCCATATAAATAAAACCAAGAATATGTGTGTATGTTCCTTATACAAATCCAGCTTATGTCGGATCTGGACCAAATTTGGTGGGGAGGTACTTGAGCACCTGAGAAGGGTTGTATGGGGGTTTTCAAATGCCAAAAAATACGGATCCATTCTAATTTCAATTTAATGACTCAAAAATGGCTAAAACTTGCTCTTTCTACCTGAAAAAATTGTTGGATCTTCTCATTGGTCTCATTGGATAGCTTGCAAAAAATACCTTTTAGGGGGTTTTCCTTCCAAAGGTTTTAAAAACTCCTAAGCGCTAAATTCATCCAGGAAGAAAGATGCAGGCATTTTTAAATTTAGAAACATCAACTTCAAATTGGATTTATTAATATCGTTTTCAAAGAGCGAGAAAAAGACATCAAATAGTGTGAAAGAAATTTATTGATGAGAAAAAGGGTGTTTGCCATTTTTTTTCTTGAATAATTAACAAATAAAATTCTTGCATTTCCTTTTTAGCCGGGTTTTATGATATAAACTTTTTTGGCTGTTGATTTCATTTTGATATAAACTTTTTTTGGCTGTTTGATTAATTCTCCTACAGCGGCAGGCAAAATATTGACTTTAATCTGATCCTTACTTTTTAGGACACGCATTACTTGACATAACTTTTTATTCTCAAGGTAGCTTTCCACACAGAGAGCCGGGCGATGCAAACTAGTAATGTCATTAAGTATTGCTGATGGTTAGAATGCATTATTCATAAAACAAATTCATTTGTATTTATACTTGAATTCACTTTTGAAAAAGGGCAAAGGAATGATCAAGGAAGTGGAAAAATAAAAACATTGTTTGCATAAATGCATGAAAATACGATTCATCACAAAGTCTAGTGAAAAGGAGTTATTTTGTGTTCAAACCAAAAGCTTTCTTTATAAATATTCTATTAATTTGTATTTTTAAAGACAAATATTTACATCAATAGATTTATTTTGATACTGTCTTATCAAAACAAAATGCATTATTTCCTGTGCATAATTTAAAATACATTCCTGTTCCATGAGGATAGATAGTAAAGTACTATTTGTCTTTGAAGAACAAGACGCTTCTGCACAGGTTAAAGACTAGAAACCTTAGAATCAAATGAAAATAATGCTAAAAATGATTTGCCTGCACTTTCTACTAGATTGCAGAATGATTTAGAGAACAAAAATTTAATTCCAGTTAAAGCTACAAAAAGATTATGCATTTATCACATGGAAGAAAACAGAAGATAAAATAAGAAGCTGAAAATAGAAAAGAGAGACAGAAACCCTGAAAATCAAAGACTGATGATCGAAAATTAAGGGAGAAAAAAATGAGTACATAAACTAGAGGTAAACGAAAAAAATACAAAAAAAGGCACCAAAAAAGATTAAAGATATTTCTTTGAGCCATGTTTCTCTTCTCCCAATTATTTATCGAAAATTGTCTTTTAACATTAGCCTGCATTATTACGTAAATGTCATACAGTACAGTACAGAACAGTATTAAAAAATTTGAATAAGACACCACACTAAAAAAAAGGGGAGGGGGAGGGAGAAGAGAATTGAAAAAATAAAAATTTTTGAAATAAGAAGGAAAACTGCCTGTGATGTTTTTTACAATAAAGTACTTTGATTTTATTTTGTGATCACTTTTAGGATTTTATTAGTGATGATGCACTGAAAGAGCTGAATTTTTCAATACAGATTTTCTATAATGACTATTATCATCGATGATGTTTTTGTATTACAGTACAGAAGTTTAATTTTACAACAAAAGTATTAATTTATCTTTCGGTTTTTTAAGAAAATTCAACGTACAAAACCCTAACCACCTATCATTTAAAGTTTTAAAATTTTATAAAATAACGAGGAGCTTTTGATTATGAGACTAGTTATAAGCTATATTGAGATTATATTTTAAACAAAATTAAGACACATTTACAATAGGTTATTAACAAAAAACTATAGTAGAGAAACAATTATCCGGAATAGTCGGGACGATTGCGGTTCCGGATGTCTAAAATTTCCATGTTTTCAGGATAGCTACAAAATTCTGCTTGCCTAAAGTTTATAAAGCCAATATTATAATAACAAATAGCACTATAGCTCAAAATAAGAAGAAAACAGTAATTAACACCTGATAAATTTGGAGATATTAAAAGAAAAAAATACTTCAATGTAAAGGAAAAAAATATGAGACAAGTTTTAAAGTACAATACATGTGTATTATATATATATATATATATATATATATATATATACATAAACCCAATTTTTCCCTAGTTTCTAAAAATAAAACATTTTAAAAAGATAGGACAAAAGTAAGAATAGCACATTTCTGAGCGGAAATGTGCTATTTTTTTGCACTAGGGTATGAAAAAGATTTCCTTTTTGTGGGCGGGAGTTTTGGGAAAGATTCATTTGAACGTACAAATTTTTGTCACATGTTGTTTTTACATCAAATTAATATCGATAAAATTTTGCTTTTCAAGTTCTTGAAGACTTAACAAGTAGTATTAAAATAAATAAATGAACTCTAGGTTCTATCTGATGTACTGGATTAGGTAATCCACATTTTGCACTTCCTTTTAATGAGACTTATGCTGTAATAGGCTTTAGTTTAGGGTCACACAATAGAAAAAATACTATAATGCATCAGTATTTATTTCTTTAGTGTTTAGTGAGAATGAAATACAAAAAACATACGGTTTTGAGTACTCTTTTTCAAGTTTCGTTTGGAAAGATTTTTGAAATTTTCTCTCACTTTTGCAAGTTGACTCCCAAATTTGAATCTGGTTTTGGCATTGAAGTCATTTGGCAGTAATTAAAACGCCTGAATGAGTTGATGAAAGAAAACTTTTTTATGATACTTTTTTTTTCATATTGTTGCATTAATTAAGCTATTTTTATTTGAGCAAACCATGCCAAAAATTAGTTCTCTTTGGAGTGATTGGCATCAAACTTGGATCAGTGCCTGTTTCTGCCTAAATTCACAATTATTCCAAACGGCATTTAAATCCTAGCAATACTTCTTGAGCCATATTAGATCCAATGAACAAAAAAGAATGTTTGTTTGCTCCACCCCTTTAGATATTGGGGCTAAAAAGCAAATTTTGTACCTTGTAAGATCTACCGGTAGACTAACTTTCCCTTCATTTTGTGCATTGCTTCTTGAGATATAGCAGTCACAAGCAAAAAGAAATAACATTTAGTTACTCCACTGCTTTAAATTTTACCCTCTAAAGTTTACAGATGAATCAATTTCTCTTTGATACCCCTGATTACTCCCTGAGATATAGCAGTCACCCAAAGCAGAGAAAATGTTTGATTGATTGGTCCCCTTGAAGAAATTAGCACTGAAATCTAATGGGCACCAATTTACGTGGTGGCACATATGTGTGCCAAACATCACTTGATTTCATGCAGTAGTTTTTGTGCTACAGTGGCTCCACAAAAACCCATCATATCAACATAGATAGATACATAATTTTTTAAAGGCTGAAATGGACTCAGCACACCCCTCAAAATGGGCACACGCAGTAGTTTTTGCGCTACAGTGGCTCCGCAAAAACCCGTCCAATCAACATAGATAGATACATAATTTTTTAAAGGCTGAAATGGACTTAGCACACCTCAAAATGAGTATACGCAGTAGCTTTAGTGCTACAGTGGCTCCGCAAAAACCCGTCATATCAACATAGTATCATCATACGTAATTTTTTAAAGGCTGAAATGGACTCAGTACACCTCAAAATGGGTATATCCATCGAAATTCAAATTTTGGACATTTTACGAATCCAATATTTTCTTTTATACATATTAGATATAAAAGAAAGTAATTAGTAATTCCAACATTAAATAAATAAAATCTAGTCTAAAGTGCTTATTCACCCTAGAAAGTTAGATTTTTATTACTACACTGCTCGACATTGAAAATGCAACACCAAGAAGGAGTGGTCAGAAATTCATGCAAATTTTACCGTAGACGCATGTCACTGAGTTATGCAAATGATATGAAATGCGCAGCTCTCCGACGCACGTGAAGTAAGATATAAGAGAATGAAGTTGAAAAGTGGGCTATGTTCATGTTGGTTTTTCTGCCAGACTTATTATCGGAGAAATTTGGTTTTTGTCTCGAAGGATACGTGTGATAGGAGGAAATGCCACGCCGTCCTCAACGAAGACACTTCCAGCATATAGACGACTTTACAAGGGGTATGGTGATCGGACTTAGAAGGGGAGGTTGGTCCATACGTCAAATTGCAGCTGATACCCACATGGATGCAAGCACTGTGCATCGGCTGTGTCGGAGATGGTTGGAAAGAGGAAATGTAGCCACATTGAGGGGTGCAGGTGCAGCCAGAGTGACGTCAGACCGCTTGGATCGACGGATTCACCGATAAGCTGTGGCGGACCCGCAAGTCACTTATACGTCGATTCTGCAGCACGTGCAAGGTACCCTGGATGTTCCTGTGTCGACCAGAATCATTTCCCGTCGACTGGTTGCACATGGCCTGCAATCACGGCGCCCGCTAAGAAGACTGCCATTGACCTCACACACAGACTCCAACGTTTGGAATGGTGCCGGACCAGAGCGACATGTATGGCAGAATGGCAAACCGTAGTGTTCTCAGATGAATCCCGCTTCTGTTTGTCCAGCGATAGTCATCGCATACGTGTGTGGCGTCGACGTGGAGAAAGATCGAATCCGGCAGTAACTGTGGAACGCCCCACAGCGCGACAACGTGGCATAATGGTTTGGGGCGCTATTGCATACAATTCCGTATCACCTCTAGTTCGTATTCGGGGCACTATGACAGCCCAACGATATGTAGATAATGTACTGCGGCCGGTGGCAATCCCATACCTTCAGGGTCTGCCAAATGCAATTTTTCAACAGGATAACGCCCAGCCTCACAGTGCTCGAATCAGCCAACATGCTCTACGAGGTGTACAGATGCTTTCCTGGCCACCATATTCTCCTGACTTGTCACCAATCGAACATGTGTGGGACGTGATTGGACGCCGTTTGCAGAACCTGTCACTGCCTCGTTCAGAGGACGAACTGTGGCAAATGGTTGAAAGGGAATGGAGTGCCATCCCTCAGGACACCATCCGCAGGCTTATTGACTCCATGCCTAGACGTGTTTCTTCGTGCATCGCTGTCCGCGGTGGTCCTACTTCTTACTGAGCCGACTCCGTCCTCGCTCTAAATTTTGCTTATTTATTTTGAAAAAAATATGACTTATTGTTCCATGCTGTCTCTGTCTTCTTACCAAATTTCATCAATTTCTGACCACTCCTTCTTGGTGTTGCATTTTCAATGTCGAGCAGTGTATTAGTATTTTCCTCGTTTATTTAATAATACTTGATAAAGTTTTCTGAAACAATATTTTGGAAAACATTCTGCGAATACCTTTCATTAATGATTCTTAACTTTTGAGTTGGCATTTAAAAAAGTTCAGTATTACACAGAAAGTTACCTCCCCCAAAGCCAGGGCTAAGGCAGAACTATAACACACCACGAGCTAGGTAATACCCTTCAGAGACAGCAGCTTTATCCTTATTAGAACTCAGCAGTCTGAAATACGCAGTAACTGATCTGATAAGTTCAAATAAGAACAAAACTGCAGTCTGCAGGTGGTATAACGAGTTGGTGGTGCATTATATGTCTTTTAGTATTACTTATTAATTCACAAATATTGCACATGCACATACAACCTATAGATGAAGCTTCCCTAAAGATATCATTCTTAATATAAATATATATTTAAGAAATTATAGTACTAAAACTTTAAATTATGTACATAAGATACTGTGTTGATTAATAGCTAGCTTTATTCAATAGTTTAAAAAATGCATTTTCAAACTTGAAGACTTCTACTAATTAGTTAACATTTAGATTTTTTATCAGGTGCAGTTTTTACTACAGTAGAACCTGGGTAACGCAACACCCCACCGGACCAGGGAAATATGTCGAATTAAGTGGGTGTCAACTTATTGAGGTTTCTTAATTTTAACAATTGTAGTGTTTTCTGCATTGCTTAATTACGAGTGCTTATTATCAACATTAAAAAAAAATAATTTTAGTAAATGATTTCTCGTTTCTATTTTTCTTCTTTTTTATTATGTTTGATAAGAACATAACAAAATAAATAGAACAATTTTGAGTACTCTTATTAGGAAAAAATCCATACTTTTTGAAAAGAGATAAGAGCTCATTGTCAAAGAGAAAGGCCCCGATTACGTTTGTTTGAGAAACATGCAATGTGCTGGTTTTTCCTTACTTCTATTCTGGGCTGCCCTAGATAACAGTTCTTGAACCCCTTCCTAGCCAACTACACAAACAGCACTAAGAGGGGTGGCTGTCTCTTCTAGGTACTAGTGCGAATTTTCAAACAGAGCTCTTTCCAGAAAACAATGAATTGACTAATTCATAAACAGCAGAGTTCTCTGAACAGTCAATGTAAAAGCATTTGGGTGGTAAAATGTGGACTGAAATAACAAGTGGATGTCGACTTATAGAGCATCCTGTAAATTGCATCAAGTTGGAGAGGTTTTTATCGATAGAAATTAACATTGGGCCAACCATTGGAGAAATAAATGTCTACTTACTGAGTTATCCACGAATCGAGTTACCGGAGTTAGACTGTATTAATTTCATTTGGAATTATTTGAAATGTAATAGTTCTAATTATTTCTACTATTTGTAGATCTTATATGTTTTAATAGTTTTATTTATTCAAAGCAAAAGTAAACAAAACTTACTAATCTATTTCACCTTTGCAGTCATCAAGGACAGGCTCAGAAACAATTTTTCTCTTCTGAAAATGCTGTTAAAAAATCCAACACTGAAGTGAATAATCAAAATCACAGTATGAAAAAAAAAAAACTAATAATTTATTTATGCCAAACAAAATGCATATCAATTTAGGCACAGCCTCAAATGCAATTAAAATTAATGTATGTCTAAAAAATTTAAGAACAAAACAATCCTTCATCCTTTCCTTTTGGACAATTGATTTAAATTTTTTTAGCTATAACATAGCTGCCAACATGAAAAGATGAAAATTAAGGAGGGATTTGCATTAAAGATGGCACAAAGTTAATTCATTCACTTCGGCGAAGCTTCAGTCTGGCCGAACAGTGAGCTGTAATTCAGCCAATAACAATTTATTATGTCAATATTTTTACAGTAATTATAATATAAAAATAATGTATATAAAATGTGTTTCAGTTGTGCACAATAGTACCTTATACATATTATTAAAAATAAGTATGAATGTGTCTTTAATATAAAAGTTTGTTTATTGAATCAGAAACTATTCGTTAATTAACAATATGTTACATTTAATTTGAAAGTTTTCTAGCAATAAATCAGTTATATTATACTTACTTATTAATTAAAAGAAACAACTTCAGTTGTTTGAAGATGAAAACTTTAAAAAAAAAAAGAATGTAAAAAATATTTTTAAATAATTTTAGCTTTGAAACTTATGAAAACTATAGATTTTTTATTCTCTAATAGGATAAAGGAACTACTAAGGGGCACCCGTAATGATTTTTTTCAATTATATTTTATTAAATAGTCCTAGTTATAATATTTCAGTTTACTTTAATTTATTATTTTATAAACAAAATTTATCCAATTTCATGGTCCTTGATCGAGAGCATTAACAATAACCAAGGATTATAAAACATGCAAATGAAGATCAAAAAATATTGAAGGTCTAATTTTAAATTTATTATTTTTATTTAATAATTTTATTTTTAAATAGAAATAAGAGGTGCCCATTATTTACACATGGGAAGTCATGCCAGATCTATTCGATAAAAGAAATGTAAATTTATAGAGCAATAAACTATATTGCAACATCATCTCTCAGACCTGCCAAATTTTAAACTTTTCCATTGTGGGCGAGGGGTCACAGGGTCATATTTAGTGCAAATTATGCCGAAAAACAACCAAAGCAACAAGAACTTGTAAACGTATTCAGAGGGAGAGGGGCGATTTTCTCCTCCTGACCCCACAATATGACTTGCCTAGCTGTCTTACTACTGTTCTGAGGCTTAAATGTCTGATTGTTGCTCTGAGATGAGATAGAAATATAATTTAACTTGCATTGAACTACAGGTAACCAATGATGAAAAGTTCATGAAATAGTAAACTCATTAAATTTATTCACAAGAATTAGAATACATATTTGTTTTTTCAAAACTGAATAGCAAAAACAAGTTTTTAAACATATTTTCCTACTCTATTTCAAGTTTTTTTTTCCCTTCAAGACTTATTTAAAAATATTTTAATTACTTAATTAATACAAATGAAATTTTAAATTATATCTCTGATTTTACTCTCAATTGTAGTTTGTCAAGATTATACTGTTTTTCGTAAATGTTTTGATATCCCGCAATTTTTTCCATTTTTTTTCCATTTTTGCCGTTTTTTTTTCCAGTTTTTGCCACTGTCCCGGAAAATGCCCAACCCTAAGCATCAGTGTTAGAAATGAAAAATTAAAATCTAGGTGTCCTAATAATGATGGTTAGTAAAAGTTTCTAGGAGTCAAAACAAACAACCTAGATGCTTTTTTTATAAGTCAAATATATGTATCCAAATATATATGTATTTTTTAATTTAGCTTGTTGTCAATTTACACTGCTGTATGCCATGCATTGCAGATAGCATATTTGTAAAATATACAACAAAAAAAAGGAATTAATTTTAATACAATGGATTGCATTTGAAAGTTAGTTTTTACAAATTTATCCTTTGAGTCAATCAAGGGTCTTAAGCAATATGTCAAAAAAGAAAAGCTTCAATATGATTCAAAACTTTAGGTTTCAAATATGGCAAATAGGGTAGGCGAAAAATCTAGGTGTTAAATAAAAATGTGTGATTGTAATATGAAACTAACAACAGCTTATTTCTGACACTGACTGGCATACATAAGAGTGTAGAACTGGTAATTTCCATTGTATGCTGATAAAAAACTGCATATAATTGTTAAAATTCAATTCATTGCTTGGTCAAATTGAATTTTAAAACTATTTCTCTGAACTATTAAAATATATTTTCTTTACCACCAAAAAAATTGAATCTAAAACAGAATTTTTAACTGAATTATAACATTACCGGAATGGGACCAGGTTTCGATAAATCTGTTTTCTGATCTTTGGTGGGATATTTCGATAGTATTGAACTGATTTTTGTCCGGCCATTGACACCACCAACTGCTCCCTTTACTTCAGCTTCCACTACTCCCTTTTCTAGTTTCACTACCACCTTTTCTTCAGCTTTCCCGGCTATCTTTTTTTCAGCTTTCACTGCTACCTTTTTTTGAGTTTTCACTGGCACGGTACTCTTCTCTGTTTTCACACTTTGATTTCTACCTGATGTATGTTTCTCTGGAGGATTGGTTTCTTCAAGCTGAAACATAAAATTTTAAACATGAACTTTAGAGTTACAAAGAATATTTTTCTTTAAACACTTTGGTGAGTTCTATTACTAAAGAGACACATGATGTTAATATGAAATTCAGCTAATATAATGACAAAATTATAGTTAGAATAAATCCACAATGACATAGGTTACATTAATATGATAGGTAGTAATGTTTCCTTCCAGTATTTCAATGGTGATATTTTGTTTAAAAAGCTCAATGTAAAGCAAATGAGTAGTTATGGGCATGATTAGGGGTGTTTTTCATTTGGATTGTAGTTGAGCTGTGATATATCACTTCTAGTCCATGGAAAAAACTAATTCTCATAGTGTTAGAACTTACGAATTGCACTTCTGTAGCTGTGAAATGTAAATTAATTTTCAACTATACAAATACAAATGCGACAACCAGCTACAGGCTCTCGGTCAAACAGGGCTGGTCCTAGTCAAAGTACAGACCCCAATGAAGATCAATGGCCCTCTTAAAACTATCTACTCCCTTGACCGCCTCTTCCGGTAAACTATTCCAAGTTCCCACGACTCTGCTAAAGTAGTAATTTTTCCGAATTTCCAGGTTAGCCTGAGATTTAAAAAGCTTATAACAATGACCCCTTGTCCTGCTTTCCGTGCAAAAATTTAATCCTATAACATCTTTCATTTTGATAAATTTAAACAACTGAATCATGCTGATGAAACAACTGAATCAATCATCAACTGAATCATTCTCCTTTGCTCAAGACTATACATGTTAAGCATTCTAAGTCTGGAATCATAGTCTAAATTAGAAAATCCATTCACTAAACTTGTAGCCCTCTTTTGTACTCTTTCCAATTAATCAATATCTTTCTTAAGATAAGGAGACCAAAACTGAACAGCATACTCTAAATGAGGTCTTACCAAACTTCTATATAAAGGCAGAAGAACCTTCTTCGATTTGTTTGAAATAGATCTATTTATAAACCCAAAGCATCCTATTGGCTGGGTTATTAGCTATGCTTCACTATTGACTAAACTTGAAGTCTTGATTTATTAAGACACCTAGATCCATAACATTCTCTGCCTTAATGACTGAACCCTGTAAATAATAGCTTGTATGCTTATTTCTATGACTTAAATAGGGATGGACCAAATAAAAGACAGTCGGTAATTGGCTATGATCGGCTGCATTGCAAATTGTTCATACTCGGCTGAATTTTGCCAATTAATTGGCGGGGAAAATATTTAAATAATGTTTTAACTTTTAATTAATTTTTAAGTATTTTAATCAAGACACCAAGATGGATAAACTTATTAACAATAACTAAATAATTTTTTGCAATATAAGTATAACATGTAACATGAAATTGTACAGCATAAAATTAAGACAAACAATACAAAATACGAGTGAAACTGATTTAAATATTGAAATTAATCCTCACAGCTGATGTTCATTACGCAACTCTATTATGAAGAATTAAATCCAAGTACTTTTAAAATACAATGCAAAATCATAAGAATTTGTAGACTTTCAGGACATAAACAATTTTTTGCTGGCTCATATATATATTTCCTCCTGTACTAAAAAATCTTTCACTTTATTTTGTTTATAATTTGACTTTCACAAATATTTTGTACATGCTTTAGGGGCATTCTTTTTTTTTATTTTACAGAAATGTTATTAAGTGAACAAAACCCATTTGTTGAAGAAAGATTCCTTAATTGTCTCTCAGCAACTTCCACAATTTGCTGGTGTGTTTCATGCGCTCAACAACAGTCATTTCTCGTTTCAAAAAATCAACTTTGTGAAATTCGTTTCAAATTCCCAAGTTTAAAAACTATGCAACAATCTTGAAAGAAAAAACTAAGCTTCTAAAATTCACTATTTACAAGCCACTAAAGTGGCTCATACAACCTGCCTGCAACGGTTTGGTGTACATCACCATCTGGTGTACTTCGGGGACTTAACCCCTTCTAGCAGCCTACGGCCGCACATGAATTAATGAGCAGTACAACAACTTTTCAGCAAGGTTCACTTTTAGAACCATTCCTCTCCTAGTTCCTCGAAGCCATTCACTATCAACGGTACACTTTGGGGGCTTCGCTTCCTGGTTGGGCACCTCTCAATTAACAGTATATTAAATAATCTCATTTTTTGCCGAACACCTGCTGTACTTAATAGAAATTCTTACCTACAGAAACATTTCAATCACATAGCCATTTGCATATATGAACTAAATTTAATTTTGCACTGATCGTAGGTAACCACCTGTGGGAAGTCACGTGACATCGATTGTGCAACACAGTGCATTACTTACAGTCAGCAAAAAGATCCGAAACTGCGGACTAAAGAACCAGAGGAGAAAAAAAGTTTTAGTTGATAGCTCCCCTATCTAAAATTGTGAAATTATGTAAATCAGCTATTACGAAGACTGAAAAATTATGAATCTATCAATACCTGCTTTGATGGTCAGTTCACTGGCATTCTGGAGAAAGAAGAATGACATAGAAAGATAATTAGATAGATAGATATATTCAGTTTTTAGTAATAGTAGATTTCAAACTCAAATGTTCTGAAATCCCTCAGTATCCCTCAGAAAATAAATAAAGGCAGAATTACCAAAAGAATTGAACTAAAATACAATCATTATCCTACACTACAAACAATAACCAACTACTAGCGCCTAGCACCTAACTTGCAATTACCTCCTTCTAAGAAGCACACGTGCTTTATACATGCCGAGCCAGTATGTGTCGGTCTCTGACTCGGGATGATGCCAATCGCTTCATGTACACAAAACTGATAGACACAGGAGCCAACCACTCTAAAAGAAGCAATAGCTCCTTCATCTCTCACATCACCAGCTATCACTGAAAACATGAGCCTATTCCATTCTACGACAAAATTCCCTGAGCTTCACAACTAATTCTCCAAAAATAGCCAAGAAGTTGATGCAACAGAGTCGACAACTTCGGGGCCACCAACTTCCAGTTCCTCTTCACTTTTTGTTAGAAAAACTACGTCACTGAGGCTTGATGATTTACGAAGTTCACTAAAGCTTTTTCATACTTTTATGATAGAAACGGTTGGAAAATTATATAAATTATCCAGAAACAAAAATGATCAAATGTTATCTCAGGGGTCAATCTATAAAAAAACTAACAAATCTTTCACAAAACTCAGATATTCAAAAATGGACTCCTCACAAAAATCCATGACTCAAAAATGACAAGTTATACTTAGTTGTCCTCGTTATTTACTATGGTCTGACACATTTCTATTGTAAAGTATAAATACAATGTCGAAAAAGCAAATATGCAGGGATACTGCAGACACGTGTTCCGGCGTTACAAGAAACGCCTTTTTCAATGCAAAAAAATTGTGAGCATTTTTATGCACAAACATCTGACAAAAGCTCACTTTTTTTTTGCATTGAAAAAGGCGTTCCTTGTAACGCCGGAACACATGTCTGCAGTATCCCTGCATATTTGTGCTTTTTAACGTTGCATTTATACTTTACATTTGTTGAATAAAGGTATTTATGTACTGTAAAATCCTGAAAATACCCCCCCCCCCCTATTTTCAAAGCTAAACTGATAAATTTCAGGTGGGGGGGGGGGTTATAATCGAGATTTTTTATACAGTATATTTAGGATAAGAGAAATTTCACTTTTTTCCAAAAAAGGGGAGGGGGTTATAATCGATGGGGGGGGGGTACTTTCGGGATTTTACGGTACTACATTGCTATTGTTTGAATTTCAACACTAAGTTGTAAAAAGACTTCAATTTTCATTTCTGAGATTAATAAGAGTTAACCATAAGTTTTAAATGTTTGAAGAGTGCTTTATTTATTATGATTTTAAAGAGATATTAGTAATTGTAGCCAGTGAATGCATTGTAGTGAAGAAAGCACATTTTTGTGCTTGTTAACTTTTATATTCTTGTTTTGGCATAAGTTTTAAATACAGTTTTTGATAGTACAGTATATATGTTTTACCAATACAGGTCCTTAGTATTGGATAAAATTAATTTTCACAAAATTTTTATTAGTTTTCATAAAATTTGAAACTTTTTTCACAAAACCACAAAAACGTTGCCTGGGCAAAAAAACCCTGAATTGATCTCTGTATCTAAACAGGGTATGAAAATTAAAAAGAAAAAATCCTTTAAAATAAAAGCAAAAAATAATAACAAGGTGCATGCAATTTACAAGGGAGGCACACTGTGTGTGCCATTCAAACCTTCTCATAACTTAGACCTTGCCTTCTAATATATGAAACAGGAAATATACAAACCTTTACTTCAGGAAACTCTGTCATACTATTTGAATCTTCATTTTTCTAAAAATAAATTAGATCAAATTGTTGTACGATCCAAGTTTATTTCCTATAATACATTTAATTATGTAAAATATTAACTTAACAAATAATTTGTTACAGTGAATAATTTTCAATATCAAAAATGTTTTGAAAAAATTTCTTCATATTTTTTCCTAAAAGGAAATGTATAGCATCAACAGACCTGCTAAGTTCTGGAAACAAAAACACAGAAAATTGTTTACAACTCATTCTACCATCATTAAACCAACTACATTTTACAGCATACGTAGGTTAAAATTCAAGATAGGAAACCTATATGCTAGCCAAAAGTTCTAACATATTGATAAAAAATATTTTATTAGATAAATATCACAATATACTTAAATTTAGTAACTAGTTAGATAGATTGTGTAAGAAATGTATGTTGTGTTGATGCTTTTTGAACAGGAGTTATTAAGTTCTCTCTCGACAAATATGAATTTTTCACATTTCAATTAATCATGAAAAACTGCCAATAGAAGTAGAAATGCAGAAGAGTCTCAAAAATCCGAGGTAATTGGGGCTCACGCACCGCTGGATTACGGAAAACTCAGATTAAACAGAAAGTTCTAAGGGAATGAAAGGCACTTAGTCACACTTTTAGGACCGCATAAATAGGCATCCTTTTTACCGTACTACCCCGCATTAGCCGGCATGCCGGAAAAAGTGAGGGTGACTAACATTCCGGAAAATTCGAATTTTCTGTCATACCCGATGAGTAGATTAGAGTTCATTTTGCAGAAAAACAAAAATGAATTTCTTGCCTCAGTTTCAACCACAAAGCAAACCACTATAAGGAAAAATAATAATACATGTCTTTCTCAAAAACAAACCAATGAATTTCAAACCTCCGAGACGAAATAAATCATGGTGGTTTGATGGTGCCTTATCTTGCTACAATTTGTTAACATTTTTACAAAGTTAAATCGTTTAATTGTATTTACAAAATGATCTATACTGCCGTGTTACAAAAGTAATGTCTGCACTGGGCGACAAATGCAGAAATCACTTCTTAATGTTTTATGCATCTATAGATGACACTTTTTACGAAAATTTTATTTTAATATTTCCCGTTCACAAATGACCATAAAACATTTAGATAAATATATGTTGCAACAAATTATGCCTGGTGACCTGACAATAATTCAATCTTCATAAAACGTGCAGATTAGATTTTTGTGCTGTACCAGTACATAACTTTTCTTCCCTGTGGCAGAATTTTTTTCAGCTTTCTGCGACAAATTTTCTAGAACCAATTTCTTTCTGCAACACTAGAATATTCTTCAATAATAAATATGCAACCCTCTTACAGTTACACAAGGTGTTTATATTTAAAAAAATGTTAAAATTAATACTATAGATTCATAGGTTTTTTTTCTGGTGGCTGTTTTATATTACTTTTTTTCTAACCTTTTTTTCCTCCCAATCACAAAAATCTTGCTGCACACTGTCTCCCTGATTTTGTGACAATGTCGCCGTGTCGGCAGCTTTCTACCACAGAGCTTCTCTTATTTTAAAAGTTTTTAGTGTTCTTGGGATTTTATTAATTTTTTTTTTTTTTTCTCAACCTCGGTTTTTCCAGCATGCTGGAAAGGACCACCTACGACTCATAGAAAATCTGGTGACCCGCGAATTTTGCAGCATGCCGGCTAATATGGAGTAATACGGTACTTCTTTGTAAAAGATGATTAAATATTGTTTTTATGAAAAATTTATGGCTCAAATTTCAACATAAATTTCCATTTCAATAGCCCCTAAATTATTTTCAACTTTTTTCTACGGTGTGTGTACATATTTATACAGGGCTCGCAGTCAGTGGCGTAGCTAGGGTTTGGCAGGAGTGGCCCTTGCCACGGCCGCAGCAGCCAGGGGGCGGCATTTTGACCGATTAAAACATTTTTTTTTTTTTGGTTAAGTCCAAATAGACTAAAAGATGAAAATTTGTTAGGCACCCCGAGCAGCACGAACTGCGCCCCCACGCTGCAAGACAAACCATACAAAATGTGCAACTTTGCTTTGGTAGATTTATATGGGGTCTGGAGTCTGTATAATATGCTGATCTATAATCGGCAGATCTTACTTAGAAATAATATATGGAGATAAAGGGTAATATGAAACATGGAAATACTGTGATATAATGAAAGGAAAAAAATAGTTTTTAATCAGTAAAAGAATAAAAATGCTTACCAATTTTTTGTTTTATTGCACGCACACATAAATATTACGAGTGGATTACAGTCACGTCCTTTCTGACTTACCTTACAATCAGTCTGGAGGTTTAGATTAAGTTTTCAAGTAAGCCTTTGCTGTAAAATAAATTCTTCACACTTGGGAGTTGGTTGTTTTCTATCCCCTTTCAGCATTAAGCGAAAGAAAAAGGTTCTCCCCGCATTTGTACACAATTATTTATAAACATGCTTCACAATTCCGAATGTTTCAAAAAGATCCCCTCAGTGGTGATGATACTATTTGATTTGATAGAATAACTGTAACTCAAAGAATAGAAGTAGTTATTTTTCAATATTTCATGAGTGAACAAAACCATTTCTGGAGTCAACACCCCCATCCCCAAGTCATGCCAATAGAAACTGTATTAAACTGATTTGTAACAAAAAAAACTTTTTAATTCATAAGAAGTTGACTTAATTTGACACCATGATCCGTTATATAGAAAATAATATAAGTGCACATTCGCTTTTTTTTTCTTTCGGAAACGGAATTGATCTTCCGCAGAATAATTCTTCATTTTCTCACCTGCACTGTGACATTTGGAGTTCATGACAAAATACATTTACGTTTTAAATAGAAAAAGCATAAAAGGCATTTTTATCAGGCCCAAAATACTTAAACTTACCTAGTTTAATGCTCTATAATTTTCTAAAAATCTTCACTTAAGTACAAGGATTAAAAGGTGTTTAATATCTTCGAAAATTTGTCATCAGTATAGCTCTAAAAAACGCTCATACATATTTGACAACAGAGCTTGTTTTAATACACAGCATAACTCTTAAATTTCAAAAGAAAAAAGACCTCAACTTACAATACTTAGTTTTGAAATATCTTCTTCTAACGGTTTGTTGGACTGCGTAGACTTTCGGGCAGTTCTCTTCATTATGATCCACGGTAAAACAAAGAAAAGATTAATCTTTGACAAAGAATAGAATTCAGTTTCAGCTGTGGCGGCAAAAAAGAAAAACGAACCGCTTCACTTCAATTCATTTTGTAGTTGTAGTAAAGTTCACAACAGAATTGTGTCAAACAGGGCCTCCGCTCCTCTTGTAAGCAAAATTTAGTTACCTCATTGAAAAACATTTTGTGTGACGTCATTATCGGTAGAATGGCTGTCACACTTGTATACTTTTGTGCTTTAGGCAGGGATTCAAGTGAAACAGGCCATCGCAAATTACAATCGCTACTGGAAATGAATTACATTAGAACGTTTCTTGATAAAAACATCGTGACGTCAGCGTGACGTTTGCCTATGAAAAATGAGCTAGATAAAACGTCACAGCCTACTTGGCGAATAAGAGGAGATCGCTGAGTGCTTGTGAGCTCTTATTGGCTCCACCCGTAGTGACGTCATGCCAAGTTAAGTTGATGATAATGTGATTCACTTCCAGTAGCGATTGCATTCGAAGCGATCGCAGTGCTGTTTCACTTGAATCCCTGCCTTAATGCACAAAGTGCTTTTGTGCTTGAAGAAAATAAGTCGTTTGCAATTTTATTCCTAACCAAGCGGTTGCAATGGTGTTTCACTTGAATTCGGCCCTTAAACTTATGCATACGGCATATCTCTAGCTTTTTCTAATCCTTAAAAAATGTCTTGTGAAATTTTATGTTAGAATAAATAGTGCAAATCAAGATTAAATTCATTTGGCAAGAAGTTAATTATTGTTAGGCAGGGATTCAAGTGAAACAGCACTGCGATCGCTTCGAATTGCAATCGCTACTGGAAGTGAATTACATTATCATCAACTTAACTTGGCGTGACGTCACTACGGGTGGAGCCAATAAGAGCTCACAAGCACTCAGCGATCTCCTCTTATTCGCCAAGTAGGCTGTGACGTTTTATCTAGCTCGTTTTTCATAGTCAAACGTCACGCTGACGTCACGATATTTTTATCAAGAAACGTGCTAATGTAATTCATTTCCAGTAGCGATTGTAATTTGCGATAGCCTGTTTCACTTGAATCCCTGCCTTAATTGTATTTTTCCGATATTTAGTCTCTCGTTCCTCTTCAGAAAATCGGGGAAGACTGTAAAACAATTATTTATCATTTTTCTCAGCACTCTTTGCAACAATCTTGAGGATATGTAACCCCTACGCGCAGCGGCGGCGCTAGGTGGGGGGCAGGGGGGCAATTGCCCCCCTGTTGGAAGCGTCTTCCCCCCCGCCGGGGAAAATTCCGAGCTCGTCGGGAAAAAAATTCCGACGCTAAAATTTTTTCCGATAGATTCCGACAGAAATAAGTAAAATTTTCCTAAGAAATATTTTTTTTTTCAAAAAAAAAAAAAAAAAAAAAAAAAACAATAAATTAAATCTAAATTATTTCCATCAATTGAAAAATAGCGCGAATTTTTATCCAATGCAGAACACGAAAACCTCCTGGTAAGTTCTTCTCGTGATCCATCCTTCTGCTCTCATCTCGTTGTGTCCCGAATACGGTATTTTAGTTTTGGGCAAAGTTTCTTTGTTGAAAAGGATAAATCTTTTTTCCTAATCAGACCGCACACGAAAACCGTTTGTAGCTTGTTTTGAACAAACATTCATTGACATTCGAGAGACACTTTCCGATCTTCCCGATGGCGATTCGATGAGTTGCTCTTTCTAAATGATTTCCTGTCATTCATTGCCTTCTGGCCTGCTGTCGCGTCGTCTTGTCAGCAGGGGGTAGTGTGCAAATTTCCCGTATAGAGCGGAGGACTATGGACGATACAAAGCAGATTGCAGCTACTTTAGTCGTAAAAAGCCGTCATCGTAAGGACCGTGGTGACAATTAGGCTATCGGAAATTTTCAAAGGAAATGTAGGATGGGAAGTGGGGAAATGCTTAGGTCCCCGTATGGAAGACCTCAGACGAAACTTTTCTAAAGCGATTCGAAAAGTCGTCGTACAGTTGGACGATTCTAGTAACTAGTGGTTCGACGCAATTTAAAGTTCTGTCTAATGAGTTAGGCACTTATTACTCGTATAGTAAGAAGAAAGTAAAGGAAAAGCTCAAAATAATTTTCTTCATTACAGAAGTAAGAACTTATTGTGTTTCATTTAAAGAAATGATAGAGCTTCGCTTCTCAATTTGTTATTTAATTGCATTGCATATCCTTCTCTAACATGCATGTACATTTGCTTTAAAAGAAAAAAATATGATAACTTTTTATCTATAGAATTTATAGTTGTGTTATACTATGTCGATGGTTTTAAAACATTAAACGATATTTGCAGAATGTAGTCTTTTGCCGCTTGAATAATACATGAAGAATGATGGTTAGCATTGATTTTAACTGAGCTGATTAAATTAAAAGTTCTATTATTTGTGTCAATTTATATTTCCGCCGTTTAAAATATAATCAATTCGAAATCATGATAGGATGTATTTGGGAAGATCATTTGGATGGTGTTATACAAAAAGGAGTTAACCCACAAAACATAGAAAAATGAGTTATCCAACTGTGATGGTAAAATATGTTGCTTTCTACATTAAGCAAAAATATTTAAGCCCTATCAGCATTTCATGGTAACATATCATTGGTATATTGATATAGAGCTCCATGCTTTTTGCCAGAGTTTGTTGACTTTAAAGCCCACTATCTCAAAATCAGGTTTTTGTGGGTTAATTCCTTTTTGCATAACACCATCCATTTATGCCACTGGAAAATTTGTTTTAAGTGTAAACATGCACTGAGTAATTTTAAAATTCTCTATGCACAAAAAGATAAGATTTTTTCCTACGTTTTTCCAGAAGGGGGACAAGGGGTATATACTCATTGTAAATTATACCAAAAAAAAAAGCAAAACCACACCCACTTGCATGTAAATCAATTAGTTTCCCAAAGTCAGGTGGAGCATTGCTTTCGCCTCCGATCCCCCAAAGGCAGGCTTGCTGAAATGTACTAGATTCTGATGTAGAGATTCTGATAACATTTGTAGTCATTAATTTTATTTTAAAGTGATAAAAAATTTAAATTCGATGAAAGGCCAGAACTTGGAAAAGCAAGTTTGAGATTGTTTTGGGACTGGGCGGCTTGTTTCTTTCTTTTTTTTTTTGCTATTTTCTTCTTTTTTCTTTTCTTATCATTTTTAATAGTGTATCTAAATTTGCTAATTCTGTCGTATGAGCTAGGCTGGAGTAGGAATGGGATTTCCAACAAATAAAGTTTGGGACACAACATATGAAAAAAAAAAAAACAAAAGCCAAAAGATGGATACGAAATTGATCTCTTTCTCCGTTTTTTTCGTATGTATATATCCTTTAATATCGATTTGTCCATTCATTTTTAATTTTGTCTCTTTTACGGATATTTTTGAGCTTCGGGTTTAATTTTTTCAGCTTTTCTCTCTTTCTATTGTATTTAAATTTAAATCAGCATATGGTGAAATGCGCAATATTTTTTCTTCTGTAACAGGATTTGAAAACTTCGCCTACAAAGCGTTCAGCAATTATCCTATAAGTGTAAACGAAACTATTTTAAATTTTTACTGTGTGGAAGTGTAGAATGGAAAAAATAGTACTTTGTAGTATTGCCCTATGCGGGAAAAAAAACAAAGGAGAGAGAGAATTTCCATGCCTCTCAACTAAAAAGAAACTTTTAAAGTGATTATAATTTTAGATGTTTTTTGAAAAGAACATTTATTGGGGAGGGGGGTTAGCAATGACGTAACTAGAGGGGGCAGACGGGGTTCGTGCCCCGGGTGCCATATTTTAGGGGCGCTGAACTGGCTAAGTAACTGCATATTTTTTTTTTTTTCATTATTTAAAAAAAAAGACTAATTTTTAAAAGAAAGCTCTACCTAAAAAAAAAATTTTCAATGCAGGCACAGGAAGAATTTAAAGAAATGTCTTTTAATGTTTGACGGAGATTGAAGAAAGACTGACGGAGAGAAAGTGAGAAGGGTGCAGTAAATGGCATGAATATATTTTCTTTTAGAGAGTGACCAGTTAAAGTTTCATCTTGAATCACCCACTCCGAGAAGTGAAGCTTTGGAAAGCACCCCGATACAAAGAAGCGGAAAATGCGTCTCTTTTCCAAGATCAAACTGCAATAAAACTGTCAACATAGTGTCTTCCTTTTAGCTTACAATGACGAAAACTTGTCCACCCCACTCTTGACCTAGGCGAAAATCCTTGCAGCGTTCCCTTGTCGGTCGTCTCTGTTTTAGGAATTGGAGCCGAGTCCCCCCAACCCCTATCTGTCTTCAGCTTAGATCATTTAGGTCTAAGTCTCCAGTAGAATCATTTTTTGAGAAAAATGTCGCACAATGGAGATTCAGTTCAAAGTTCTCTCTCTCTCTCTCGTTTTAGAAAATGCTTTATGGTTTTTTAGAAATTGAACTCATATGAGAAATTTTAAATCTACTATCAATCTAATTTTGGCACCCTCAGGACAGTCCTAGTGGAAAACATGGAGGAGGGCACTATTACAGCAGATAAAAAAAAAAAAAAAAAAAAAACTCTTCGGGAAAATGTTAAATGCAAATTTTTCACCTTCTAAGTTTTATCAGCTATGTCCCGTTTTCAGAAACTAGGAAGGGTTTATTCTTGAACCAGGTAAGATTATTCAGCAACTGCTTTAAGCATCAAAGTCTACATCAGGGGTGGCCAACCTTTTTAGAGAGAGTGCCACTCAGGGGCGGACTGGCCATGTGGAAGATGTGGAAAATTCCACATGGGCCGCATCTACTCTGGGCCGTTTTCTTTCTATATTTATTTATTTTTTAATCAAAAAAAATTATTTCGGAAAAAAAAGTTTGGGCCGGCCACTCTCACCATCCTCCTAGGTTCTCACAGGGCCGGCCGTTTGGGATCACAGCTAGAACTGTTTCTTTTTTGAGGGGGGGAGAAACGCTGATTACTCAGCACCTCTTCTAGCGCAGCGTTCACTTTTCTGACCCAACTCACAAAGTAAAAGGGAGGGAAACAATGGCTTTGTGGGGTCTTCGCCCCCCCCCCCCAAAACGGGCCTTCAGGTTTCTTGCTATCTCTGTTCGGAATCGATTCTTCGGGGATTTCTAGGGAGAAGCGTTTTATATTGGGGGTGGGGACCATTTTTTTATGGCTGTCTGGGAAAAAGCTTGAAATAAAAAAAAGACGCCATTCGAAGAAAAGGACGTATTGGGATTCTTAAGTAACAATGAGAAACGCCAGCTAAATAGTTTTTTTTTCTTTTCTTCTTTCGTGCTTGTTGTGCTTCCCGCCACTTTTTAAGCAATGGATAGTCCCACAGCTTTTTCAACCAATTAGGCTATTATAGCAATCCGTTCGATTTTCTCTTAAAGAAACATAGCGAGTCCTTCGTTATTCATCGTACTTGACTGTTTAATGGAATTACATCTGTTTTGCATCAACAGCGACAAAAATCTTTTCGAAGTAAGTTTAATATTTTAAATGATGTGTTTGTTACAAACTTTTGTTGTTTTAATCACGTTAAATAATACGAAGTTGAAATAATCTACTTATATTAAAAACTGAGTATCTTTCTAACTATCTTTCTAACTATCTTTCTTTCTAACTATCTTTCTATGTCACGCTTCTTTCTCCTGAACGCCAATGAACTGAAAGTCGAACCAGGTACCGATATAGGTAGTTTTTCAAGCTTCATTAGTTTCAATCTATATAATTATACGATTTTAATTAGCGAAGATATCAATTAATAAGTAGTCAAGTTTAAAGCGATTAAGCCTAATAAATGATTAAATATGAAATCCATTCTTGCATTGCAAAACGTGGTTGCCATGCCATGAAACAATAATAAAAATGAAAATGAGAATTTTGAATGAAGGCTTAACTAAATCAAACACGAAACTCATAAGCGGGCGACTTACATAGTATTTTTATCGCTAGCTACTTGTAATATTTTGAAACATTCATTTGTTGAAGAGCCATCTACTTATATTAAAAACTGAGTATCAATGTCTGCTTTTTCTCCTTTGAGCGAGCTGAACCAAGGGCGGATCCAGCTTCTGGTTAAGGAGGGGGTCATTTTCGGAAAGGGGGGGTCAAAGTGCAATTTTTGTGCAAAAATGGGGTGGTTTGGCAGTTTTTTCGTAAAATAAGTCCCAAAAATGCAATTTTTTGCTATATTTGGTCGGTTAAGGGGGGGGGGGGTCATGATCCCCATGACCCCACTCTGGATCCGCGCCTGAGCTGAACTTACTGAAACTTTCCTCACCATCTTGAAGGCGCGAAGCATCTCAATAATTCGAATGATTTTTTTTATACAGGAAAAAAGTAAAGGCGTGAAGCGCCTGTTAGCGAGCCGCCTTGGCGGGGAGTAGTTTCTTGACATTTTCCTCACTACTTTCAGGGCACGAAGTGCCCGTGCAACGCCGGGCCACGTTCGTGGTACGTCTTGAAATCGAATGAACATTAAATTATATCAAATAAAACTTCAGAATGAGGTAAAAGTTAGAGAGGGGGGACGTTATGCATCGACATACCGCAGGAAGCTAATCTAGCTGCCCTGGCAGCTAGTGATTATTATAAATTGAATATATTTTTGTTTATCTAAGTTTAAATTCCTAAAGGTACAAAAAGTATAAAGGTTAAATTTAAAATGTACTCGATATTTAATTTCATTAGAAAACAAAACTCGAAGTTTAGGAGTGCAGATTGAGTCTTCGCTCCCTCCCCCGCCCAATTTTCGCTTAGATTTTTCGTTACTTTTCGAATAAATTGCACCCACAATTAATTTAACTTTTTTTCTCAGTTACCAGGCAAAATGTAGACGGGGCTCTAAGTTATTACAGATATGGGTCTTTTGTCTGATCAACTTCTTCGGTTACAAAACAGACCATTAGCTCACCTTTATGTGCCTTTTCGTTGATATTCCTCACATTTTTTAATGTGCTCTCTTTGTTTTTTCTTTGTTTTTTGGATTAATCTTATAGTTGGATCTGTATCGGAAAAGTAATACAATAATCTGTTTTGTGGTGTAGACTATCCTAAATTTCAGGGGGTTGGGGGGTTTTCCCCGGGGAGAAATTTTGGAAAAACAGTATGAAATCCTACATTTTATGAAATAATTGAGTCTAATGAAAAAAGAAAAGTCAAATAAAACCCCCTTAAAAGTTAAATATTTCATAAAAAGTTCTTTCCGTTCAAAAAAAAAAAAAAAAAATACAACAGATAACATTAGTTAAAATAAATATGTTTGCTCAACTTTGAATTATCATCCAGAAATAAGTCGTAACTTAATGACAAAATTTTAAAGGATTCAATAGTACGGACGTATAGAAATATACTGGATACAATTGTAAGTAATAGCATAGGTATTCTTAAGTTTGTCGTTGCACTTAAGTAAAAAGTTTGTAAATCAAGTACGAGACAAGAATTATGTATTCAGATTATCTAAAAAAACAACGTAATAAAAAACATATTTTAGACAAAAATAAATAATGTGTTTTGTACACTGTAAGACACTTATTATATACACTATAAGATTTTTTTAGCAATTATCTTGCATTTGTCATGTAATTTTTTTAATATGATTATGAATGCCAAATGCTTGAAAGAAATATTTAGAAAGTGAAATTTTTGATTTATGAAGAAAGATAATTAACTCTATGCTGAAGTCCATATTTTAAAATAAATATTTACGTTTTTCATTGCATAACCTGACACATGATACAGTCGCGTAATTGTTTTGTATTTCTGCTCTCTCTCTCTCTTAAAACGAGCCATATTTTATGAAAATAGTATTTTCAAGTTAAAATTATTTTCTAGTGCAGTAAGCAGTTACATAGAATTTTAAAATTTATACCATAAAAAGGTCCATATAAAATAGTTGGGATTACACCCAATCACTATACATGCCCACCGTTTTATGATTCCATACTTGTTTAAATTATTGTTTTAGCAGAGCAACAAACATGGAGACGCTCAAGATAAAATATAGTGCCGCCAGGAAAGGGGCGAGGGGGCGAGACCTATCATTTAATATTAATGGCAATCGTAAGGGCTGTTTTGACCAAAAAAAAAAAACTTCCAGATGGTAATTCTGGCTGCGCTAGAGGCAAGGGCGTAAATATGGGTGGGGCCCAGGCTCTCAAAATCAAGGAAAATTGTCCCGAAATAATTTTAAAATGTGTTTTCAAAAAAGAAAGGTCCCGAATTTCTCCCCTTTTCGCTAAGCATCAACAAAGACAACTTAAAATTGCAGTTACGAGCCTCAATGCCAAAAAATTTTCGGGAGAGCCTTCAAACACCTTTCTATCACTCAAATTTCGAAAATGTTCCGAGAGAGAGCGCCCTACCCTCTCGATTTCTTTCAACGAATTATAGCGCATTGCGAATTTAAAACTTCAATGTCACAAAAGCAGCTTCTGAATCCATACTTTTTTCTTTTCGTCATTAAAGATAGCCTAAAATGGGTTTTCAGAACATCAATTTTAAAACATTTCCAGTTGAGGGTTCCCGAACCACCACCCTTTCCCTAACGAAAGTCTGAAATAAGCTTGGCTATGCTTGGTTAATACTTCGGCCCCCTCCAAAATTCAAACATATGTACGCCACTGGCTAGAGGATAACCATAAACAGAAATAATTTTCCTGATGATTTTTGTTCCAATTTTGGAAAAGTTTGGCACCAGAACATTTTTACTTTCTTCTATATCTAATATACAGGGTGTCCACTCCAATCGTGGACCAATAGCTAATTTCTAAACAGTTAGAGATAAGCATATAGTTTATTTAGGAAAAAATCTCCAAATTATGAAAGGAATTTGGGTCTATTCAATGTTTTTCAAAAAATCAAATTTTGAAAAAGTTACGAAATTTAAATTTTTATACAGCCCCCCAGTCTTATCAATCATATTTAGTAAAACATTCTTGACACTGTAACATTTAAAACTAAAAAAAAAATCACTCTTCTACCACAAAAATTGACCGAGTTATGACGTTTTGAAAAATCAAGATTTTGAAGGATTTCGCATACAGTCCCTTAAGCGATCTCTCGATGACGTCATGAAACAATGCAAAATCTTGATTTTTCAAAACGTCATAACTCGGTCAATTTTTGTGGTAGAAGAGTGATTTTTTTTTAGTTTTAAACGTTACAGTGTCAAGAATGTTTTACTAAATATGATTGATAGGACTGGGGGGCTGTATAAAAATTTAAATTTCGTAACTCTTTCAAAATTTGATTTTTTGAAAAACATTGAATAGACCCAAAATTCCTTTCCTAATTTTGAGATTTTTTCCTAAATAAACTATATGCTTATCTCTAACGGTTTAGAAATTAGCTATTGGTCCACGATTGGAGTGGACACCCTGTATAGAAGAAAGTATTGGTTTCGTGAAAATTTTCGAATGTCGAATTTTGACGGATTTGCACGTTTTGAGGTGCGCTGAGTCCATTTCGACCATTTTTGGAAAATGTCTGTCTGTCTGTGTGTCTGTGTGTGTGTGAGTCTGTATGTGTGTGACCAGTTTTTGTGGCCGCGCTAGAGCAAAAACTACTGAATGAAATCGAACAAAAATTTTTGCACATATGTACCACCATGTGAACTGGTGCACCTGACTTTTTTTAGCGAATTCCTCCAAGGGGGGTGGAGCAATCGCACGTGTTCTGCGCGGGGTGATTGCTATATCTCAGGAAGTAACCGGCGGAATCAAACGAAAATTGGTCCATAGGTAGACCCTACTGAGTACAGGTGCTGATTCAATTTGTTTGTCAATATCTCGAAGGGGGGTGGAGCAATCGCACGTATTCTGCACGAGGGTGACTGCTATATCTCAGGAAGTAACCGGCGGAATCAAACGAAAATTGGTCCATAGGTAGACCCTATTGAGTACAGGTGCTGATTCATTTTGTTTGTCAATATCTCGAAGGGGGTGGAGCAATCGCACGTGTTCTGCGCGAGGGTGACTGCTATATCTCAGGAAGTAACCGGCGGAATCAAACGAAAATTGGTCTATAGGTAGACCCTATTGAGTACAGGTGCTGATTTAATTTGTGTGTCAATATCTCAAAGGGGGGTGGAGCAATCAAAAGTGCTTATTTTGTCATTGCACCTACTGTATCTCGGGAAATATTGCTGCGATTTGAATGAAATTTGGAATAACACTAACCCAATATGGAAGCAAGCATCGATTCAATTTTGGCGCCAATCGCTCCAGGAGGAGGGTGGGGTGATTTTTGCGCTTAGTCAACAATGCGAAAAATTAATTCATTAAAAAATCGCTTTCACGCTATTTAATTATCAAAACAGCTGAAAACTTTCAATGATTTGAAATTTTTAACTGTTGCCAATTTCTTTTTACTAACAAATAAAATGTTTGCAATTAATCTAAACAAGGCTTTTGCAATGATTTCCAATTTCGCTCATTGATTCTGAATTTGCAGGGTTATTACGATAATTGGGAAATTGTAGCTGTCTCCAATTACTCGGGGGAGTACGTATTTTATTTTGTAACCGGAATTCATAAGATAGATATAGAAGAAAGTTTCGTGACGGCCACGACAGCTAGTTGACAGAGGGTCTGTATTCCCCCAGTCCCCCTCTCCCTCAGGCATATGGGTATAACAAGATAAAATACTGTAAACGATATTTTTACTACGATTTTCATTCAGATTTTAGACATCTTCAGGTTTCAAAGATAAAGTGTCCGGAAAATTGGGGGGGGGGGAGGGTAAGCCCCTGTACCGTCCCCCCCCCCCCGACGCTACGTTTATGGCAACAGAACTGTTTGATAGTTTATTAAAAAGGGAATTGTGTGCAGTTTGATTTGATGTGTTACTTAAATGCTGTACGTGAAAAACAAATTTCATAGAATTTAAACTCAAAATTCAAAAGCGTTTGAAGTGTTATTTTATAATAATTTTGAAAAATTGAATTGAAGTATTTGAATGATTGATGCATTAATAAAATTTATTTTTCATTTTTTATAAATTACTTTTCATTAAAGTTACGCTAAGATTTGGTTAGAAGAAATTATAGTTCTTTTACGGACCTTTGAAAAAATATTTTATAATCAAAATAGCATTTGCGAAGTAATATTATTATTGAAAGTACCACTTCTTTTCCCTGACAAGTATTTTATTATAAACAAACTCTTTGTCCACAGTATTTTTCATTTGCTGCCGGGGGTAATCTTTACAAAATTCTCCAAAACTAACCGTTTGCAACATTTAATTAAAAGCTTTAAATTGTTAACGTATCGCTTTAGACAGCTCTTATCTCCATCAGTAGTTGGAAAGTTAATAATATTTTCCTATCTACTAGAAATACACATAATGCTTTGATGTTCTTTTGTTTATTTTAGTGGAAAATAGCTGATCTAGTTTTAGTTATATTTTTATTTTACAATTTTAAAAGCAAATCTAAAATTTCCGAGCCTGAAATTCAGTATTTCCAGATTTGTTTTTAAATTACAAGTAGCATTCCTTGGTATTTGCAACTAGTATCGAAACGTACATTTCTTTTAAACCTTTTCATCTTAAACTTTTTTTATGATTATTCAATTTCAAAGTGATAAATACAATGTGTAAATTTGAGAAAAATAGCATATTTCCAAATTCCGGAAAAAATGGCCAATAATATGATTGAGCACTATTTCAAATTCATAAAGTTCTTTAGATTTTTCAGTTTTATGAAATTAAAAGGTCTTGTATGAAAAATCTGGACAGGTCCTTGTAGAGTAACACTGTAATTTTTATCATTTTTAGTTTATCTTCGAGTAACTTTTTTAAAATAGGATTTTGTATTCATTAATTTTGTTCAATTTGTGTCATTAAAGCGCTTAATTCAGACTATAATTTCTTTGAAAAATATTTTTTGTCGTATGATTTTCAAGCAAGCAAATGATACTCATACAATGAAGTCAAAATAGTCATTTTTTTCCGGTTTCTTTGGTTGTACGTCATAAGCGACCGTCTTGTACACTTGTATTTAGCCATCATGGGTTTCACCGAGAGAAATTGCGACTTTTTTTGTTTGGAGTATTTCTGTGCATTTTTAAAATGTTGTTATGAAATAATGACTGCTCCTCAAAACATTTTTTTTCTTTGCAGAGCAATTCAAGCTCACACACATCCAATACTTCCGAAAACTTCTAATTCGTGATGCATAATGTATTCACATTTTAAACATATGCATTACGTTTGGTTTAAGTGAAAATTTTCATTAGTTTGCATAAGTTCAATACAATTTCAAGCAAGGATTTTGATAAGAACAATTGAATTTTTTTAAGTGGTTTAATATTACAGATCATAGGCATATATCTTATTCTTGATTAAAATAGGTTTTTTATTCGCTTATATAAACAAAATTACATTTTTGAGTGCGGATTTTTAAAAACCCACATAACTTTTTTCTCTCTCTCTTTTTTTTTTTTTATTGCGTACAGGAATTTAGACTTTCAAACATTTTTTGAGAATATTAGGAATGAAGGGTTTCTGAAAAAAATAATCTTGGTTTTTCTAACTGAGAAGGAGTCTCTGTGTTTTTTTTTTTTTTTTTTTTTTTTTTTTTTTTTTTTTTTTTTTTTTTTTTTTGAGGAAACTTGTTAGAAAATTTTCGGGCTGGGAACAATGCATTCTGGGGTAGGGGGCCGGCAAGAATTTCTTTTTCCACACAAAAATTTTAGAGCCAGTCCGCCCCTGGTGCCACTATCTGGAGAGAAAAAGCTCAGCGTGCCACATTGTATTTTTCCAACAAATTGAATTTTTTAAAAAAGCTAAAAATAGATTTTATGTTGGCTGACTATGTTATTCTTACTCAATGAAACATTTTTTCTATTAAATCTGAGTAATTTAAATCTAAATGATAATAAATATAAAACAAGTCCGAACTGAAGAGTTATCATTAGTAAACACTTTTATAGGTTCTGTCAGTTGGTTTATGCTTAAAATAGAATCAAATAACATCAAACCTTCTATTCTAAAAATTAAACAGTCTGCACTCAATCTGGTTTATGAGTCTATCTTTTTTAAAAAGTCTTTTATTTTTGGATTAGTTTTTGAGAATCCTAAGAAGTTTAAGTCTTTTAAGTGCTATCAATTAATATTCAACGGTATTTCAATTTTTCTGCATTCATAACAGAAAATATTTCTTCAGAAGCGTTTTTAACCAAATCTACGACAACATCAGACGGCTAAAGTGTGTAAATGTGAAAAAAAACTTTATTGTTACAAATGCCCAAATTTCTTTACAATGTGCGTGATTTTTTTTTTTTTTTTTGAAGTAAGTTCTTATATTTGATTACCAATGCAAAAGATCAGTAATTCCGATTTGGACTTCCAGAAGGGTAACAAGTAGTGTCTTGCAGAGAAATAGACAAACAATTTGAAAAGATCAGCATTTTTTTTATGATCCTGAAAATCATTAAACCGAACACTGAATGAATACTTAAAATCGGTGTAAAATTTTCTCCATATATCATTAGAAAATTATTAAATTTCGGTTGAGACTTTTAGTATTACTTTTTAATGTTTCATTCTTTTTTCTCCAAAGTAGAGAGAAAGAAACTGAAGTTTCATCATAAAAGAATGTAGATGGCCTCTACTGGTTTGGGAAATGTTTTTTTTTTTTTTTTTTTTTTTTTGTGCAATCTTAAATTTAAATTACTTAAACGCAGGATATTAAGAGATGACATAGAAAAACTAATTTGTTATTCTCCTTTACTAAGTAGCCAAGTCCTCATTGCTTTCCTTCCAGATATTTTGAAAACACTCCCTAAAATTCTAAAATCTTATGACTATTTTTCCTTTGGATAGTTATTGCACATTTTAATGAAGGAGTAAGTTGCCATACTCTCCTTTTTCTGCTGGGAAAAGACCCCAAAACATTCAGAGCTCTAATTCGTAGTTTGTTAATACGAGTACAGTAAACGCTACAGGGTCACCAACAGAGAAAAAGGCTCATTCCTTGGCAAGGAACTTGTGATAGATAATTCGATGACACTTTTGAAGTTTTTTTTTCCCAAATTGTTTTCAAGTAATGTAACAAAAACAATTTAAGGGTCTTCATTTGTGCAACCATACCGAATTTTGTCCAATCTGGTTTCTTAATTTTAGTTGCAGAGTTTTTTTTTTTTTTTTTTAATTTCATCACCCGTAGCTGAAACTGTTGCAGATCAAGAATCCATTCTGCAGCATCGACAGGGCGCCCCGAACTAAAATTTTTGGGAGAGGGAAAATGATCAATTTGCCGCATGAAGTTCTAATTTTATTGAATGATAAAATACAAGCATGCACACATGTCGTACATGCATACATTTAATGATAAAAAACATTGGGCATCTTTTAAAAAACAATTTTAAAAATTAAAAAGAACAAATAATCTCAATGTTGCAATATTGTCTTCAAATTGCCGAATCGTCAGTAAATGTACCGAATACGGAAATTATTGGGAGATCACAGTGACCTCCCATCAGGGCACTCCTGAGCATCGAAAGTTTCATTCGTGTCAAGCACAAATATGCTTTACAAAGCATTGTCTGCAGCTTCACAACTTTCGTTGGATGTCCGAAGCTAATGCTAAGTACTTTGCAATATTGTAGTTCAGACAATTTTTAAGCCAGCCTCCTGACACTTAATCGTCATAATATCATTATATTTTTTCATTTCTAGGGTTTTCGTTTTTATCAATTTTTTTGAAATCGACATTTTTTCCTTCATTTTGGATTTTTTTTTCTTCGCGTGCCACTTTTACTGGTCTGCCGTGCCACATTATGGCACGCGTGCCGCGGGTTGGCCACCACTGGTCTACATGGATGCTCGCATTTTTTATTAAAAAAAATGTTTCAAAAATATATTTCTAAACAATTTGAATAATAAAAATGACCTGTTTTAAAAGGTAAAATCACTTTAAATCGGGTTTCCGAAAAAAACATCATTAAACAAACCATTTTACATTAAGTTTAATGTAAGAATTAAAATTTTGGCTACTTTTGGTCAATCCCTGCAATACTTGGTTGGCGTTGAGAGTAAGAGAATTAAAGAAATTCAATCGCCATGTAAAAATTTTTCCATTACTTACTGAAACTCACTACATTTGGCGACTTTTCTTAAAATTTCGGCAGATTTCAAGATCTCATATTTTGGTAACGGAACGAGGGAAAACAATTTATGCTTGTAGAAATATATCTTACTTACTATTCTCATTCTATTGCTGCCTATTTACTTTGTTTAGATTGTTACTCTGTTGTTGTATTGTTTCCTGGTGAGGAAAAAAAAAACTTTACTTTGCCAAATCGCAACATTATTAAAACTTTAAAAAATGTTTTAGCTATACCTTTTAAATAAAAATCAAAACTGAAGAATATGTTTAGTTAGTTGCCAGTGGTCAGTCATAACAATAGGGAAGTTTAAACCTATCAAATATTATTTCTTTGACTACTAGATATTGTTAAGAAACTTACAAAACACAAAAATTTACCATCGCCGAATTTTAAATCATAATGATTGATTTTTATTGTAGGAACTTAAAAAAAAAAAAAAAAAAACTTACGCTCAAAAGAAAGTGCGTATTGAGAAAAGAAACCACCAGTGACGTCGTATGGCTGTATTTTTCAGCCTTTCACACGCAAAATTCTTTTGTTCCTATACGAGCTTTTTATTGTGAAGTTTCCCCCACTCCCCTTCAATCAATTAGTTTAGGTCTATGTGATCACCGGAGATTGGATTCGTCAAAGGACAATCAAACAACCTGCCACGAGTGTCAGTGACGATGGTTTACAACTTTTTGCTGTGAAAACCGTATAAAAAATTTCAGAGAGGCATTATTTGGCGACTGTTACCAACTACGGCAGCCCTGAAGAACAGCGTTGTAAAAACGCAGAAGATCCTGTTTCCATTCGGGCCAATACGTACGATCACGGGCTAACAGCAAAAAAGAAGAAGAAGAAGAAGAAGAAAAAAAAAAAAAAAAACTAGTCACGTGACGTCACCGTTGCTTGAAGTTTAAAAAATATTTAAAACAAAAAAGAAAAACCACTCATCGTATCGCAAAAAAAATTTTGCCGATGATATTAATGTTTAATGTTCTATCATATAAAAATAAAATAAAAAACTCCCTTGTTTCATTAGTAGCTAGTTTTTTGAAATACAGGCCTTAAATCTCTTGAAATGAATAGGTAGAAAAGATCTCACCAATTATTTCACTCCATTTCTACACTTTAAGGTCATTAATTTATTCTTTGACACGACCATAAAGTTGCGATTGCGATTGACTAGCGATTTTTGGATCTCTACGTTCATTTAGCCGCCCTGTGGCCTGAGCGGTGACGAATGCTAATTTTGCCCTTTAATTGTAAATTTGGAGAGAAATGTGGGCATTAAAAGAATTGACACTTAACATCAATTTTTTTGAATGATCTACTCCAGTGCTTCCCAATCTTTTTGAGCTCATCACCCCTTTCAAGAAGCTAACTGACACCTATCGCCCCTACCCCCCTCTTCCTCGAAAAAAAAAAAAAAAAAAAAAACCATAAGTTGGCGCAAGTGAACATCGATATTATTAAAAATATAAGTACCTAACTTTAATTTAAAGTAAAATGTATGTAATAAAGCAATTATACTAGTCAATTTTAACTAAAAATATTAATGGATCAATAAAATACCTTTAATTTTTTCTTTCACAAAGCGAATTGATAAACATTAGAAGAGTAACATTTAACTGAGATTATCGACGTACTTTTCAGGACACGGAAGTACATTTCTCAAGAAATTATTTCCTTTTCCACATTGGAAGCTGTGGGAATTAAAATCATTGAAACCAAAAACCTGACGAAAAATAAATTGAAAATCTGAAAATTCATAAAATTGACAAGGAATAACAAAATACTTCTTAAGGTTCATTCGAGGTGCAAAGGAGGAAGCTCTTCAAGTTTAATTTGTTTCTTTCTTAACTTGTGATTAATTGTCTGAACTCTGAACAATCGGTTTCGTACATGTTTACAATTTCGATTTTCGCTACCCTTTTATTACTCCTGTTTTATGTTCTAAATACCCATCGCCCCCTATCGCTCCTGAAGAATTTACAGCCCCTTTGAGGAGTCAAATTGCCCCATTAGGGCGTTCGCCCCCAGGTTGGGAACCACTAATCTACTCCTACTATTAATTACGTTTCGCCCTGAAACAGTTGGTGATGACATAAAATGCAAACTCATATTATATATGTTACGGCCAAAGCCCGAAGTCCGGCCACTTCGCGCATTGGCCGGGGCGTGTGGCCAAAGTCCGATGTGCTGGAAATGAATTGCGTATATGCGACTTTGGCCGGCCACTTCGCGAAGTGGCCAGAACTCCCTGGCCAATGTGCGATGTGCTTGCTGTTCGATGCAGTTGCACTAACGAGTGCTAAACAAATTGCTGCAGATGTAAAAATAACAAACTCTTGTGCAATATTCGCAATGCCATAACATTTTTTTTTTGTATCAAATGATGATAGTCATAATTTTCTGTAATAAACTAATTCAGTAGATAATGTGATTATTTTTTTGTTTGTTAGTTTGTTTTCTCCAAGGAAGAGGAAATTTTCACAAGAGACCATGAGTTTTTTGGTGTGAGATCTTCACACTACTACCCACCTTAGCGTTTTTTCTGATGGACGATCCTAGGTGCCTAAGAGTGCGGATATCTCCCAAAAACTACTCTGTGGCAGTAGCGGCTTTTAGGGGGGTGGAGGGCTTCTAAAGGGATAAAAATAATTTTACTATATGTTTAATGTTCAATTGCTTTTTAATTTCTCCATAACATTCGCAAAAATTTTTGAACTAAGTCTTTAAAAAAAGCTCATGTACAGCATATTTGAATAACGTCACTTTGGTTTGCTATGGAAATAATATAGCAATCAGGGGTTAGACAGGGTAAAAGAATACTCAGGGTTTGCTAAATCAATGGTACATAATATATATCACGATTCATTCATTCATTCATCTGCGATGGAAAAAAGTGACGATTTCGTTTTGATAACTTTTTGTTTTAAATCATATTAACAGTGTTTCTAAATAATACCGTGCATCATTTACTAATTAGGTTAAATAATATTGTATAATTTGACATAATTTTTAATAGCGTTTCCCAACCTTTTTGAGCTCATCGCCCCCTTCAAGACACTGACTGACACTTATCGCCCCCCCCCCCTTCCTCTAAAAACATTAAGTTGACCCAAGTGAACATCGATATTATTAAAAATATAAAAACCTAACTTTAAGTTGAAGTAAAATGTGCTCAATAAAGCAATTTTTACCAATCACTTTTAAACTAAAAATATTAATAGTCTGGGAGCAACTGGTTTTCCGTGCGCTTTTTGTAATACAATTATGACAGTTGGTTTTTTCGAAAGGTATTGGTACCAGGAATACGAATTCGGATGTTGCCACCCCCGAAAATAGTGCAGGGGGCGTGAGGGAGGACCAAAGTTTCCATCACTAAAATAAATATATCTTCGTTATTTCATGGCTTACAACCAGCTTTCAAAGCCTAAAATGCTTAAATACACTTAATAATAACATTATAATGCTTAAAAAGCTGCATTCAAATTGCTGACACGTGTTTCGGAGCTATTAAGAGCTCCTTTTTCAGTGTGTAAGATGAGAGGTTCTGAATGAAAATTCGTCAGGCTGAATGTGTTTTTTTCATTGAATAGAGGTGCCTTGTTATCACGCCCATCATTTGGACAACCAACAGGGGGGGGGGGGTGTCCCCCCCGCTTTAGAAACAAATGCAAATGCGCGTTTGTGTCCGCATTTATCCTTCAACACATAGTATACATTGAATTTGCACTTTTGCCCGGGACTGTAATCGCCCTCCCCCAGGGGGGCTGGAGGGGGGTTGAAGCATTAATGTTTTTATCTATTTTTATTTTATTTATTTTTTTTTCTATGATCAGGGAGAGGGGTTCATTTGCCCCGCTAATCTGATAACTCTTAAATAGCAATTTTTTTTCGTCATTTTTCACCAACCACAATTTTTTGTAGCTTAAAGCCCTGCTAAAGGAAGTTTTTACAGCCACAAATGTGCTTTAAATAATATAAGCCAGTGATACTCATTGTGAGTGTACCTCACTATACATTTTCAGCTGCATTTATGTGCAAACAAAATAGTTAAATAAAAACATGAAAGTAGAACTATAATTACAAATAACAACACACACGCAGTCATTTGACAATATCATTTGAAAGAAAATGTAATAGATATTTTTATATCAACCCATGAATTAATTATTTTTGATCGTTTCAAAAAGACATTGCTAGGAAGCATTTTAAAACAATAAGTCAAATAATAATAACATACAATTCAAATTAAAAATCAGTTTCATTATCAGATTCATCTGAATTGCTCTCCTTATACCAGTTAAAACTGATTTTCATCATCTATATCCTAACATTCACACATGTTCGTGCATGGAAATCCGTTACGTCTGCATTTGCACAGTAGTGTAGAACATTTACTTTTTTTTGCATGAGCATTTTACTAGTTCTAGAATCGTATATGGAGCAGGTTCCTTTCTGGTCATCTGGGGAACAATTCTGCTGTCTTGCATTTCCCAACCATAACCAGCATCTGGCTGTGGAATATTCGGACAAGCAATGACATCATTTTACCATATCATGGCCTGATAATGTGCTTTCATGATGGCACAGCGAAGAGCTGATTGTGTTGGTGGCATCTTCTGTGATTCGGCAATTTTCTTTTGAAATAACATGAACCGAACAGAGCCAACATCTGATTTAAAACAGTTTGCCATGTAAATTTTGCAAACAAACTGTTCCAATGCACCAAAAATATCTTCAGATGGTGTAGAATTAATTCCTAAATTTGCAAAAGCTTGCAAAATATTTTTATCAGACTGGTGCAAGGCTTTCCAACAGGAGAGTTTACCTTTTCCAGTAAACGCTCCTGTAGTTTCGCATCCAGTAAAAGCCATGCAAGGCTTTTTTAATTTTTCTTCTCCTAAAACATTACATATTGGTTTGAGAGCAATCTGTATTTTTCTTTTACCGCTCTCTACTATGTACGATGTTCTGGAGCATAGCATGGGGTATCGTCGAAGAGCCAAATACAACCACATCTGTATCTGGAGAGTAAATATGAATAGTAGAGGCACCTCGTAAACTTGCATCAGCAGCATGTACTATTAATTTTGTGTCAGCTTCCTCGTGTGTGTTTCGTAGGTGCTATACTGAGATATGAGTTGCTGCCTCTTCATCTCGCCATGCCACAATAATAGGTAACTTTAGGAATTAATACTACACCATCTAAAGATATTTTTGGTGCATTGGAACAGTTTGTTTGCAAAATTTACCCGGAAAACTGTTCTAAATCAGTTGTTGGCTCTCTTCGGTTCATGTTATTTCAAAAGAAAATTGCCGAATCACAGAAGATGCCACCAACACAATCAGCTCTTCGCTATGCCATCATGAGAGCACATTATCAGGCCATGATATGCCAAAATGATGCCATTGCATGTCCGAATATTCCACAGCCAGATGCTGGTTATGGTTGGGAAATGTAAGACAGCAGATTCGTTCCCCGGATGACCAGAATGGAACCTGCTCCACAGGCGATTCTAGAACTGCTAAAATGCTCATGCAAAAAAAAGTAAATCTTCTACACTACTGTGCAAATGCAGACGTAACGGATTTCTATGCACGGCCATGTGTGGATGTTTGGATGTAGATGATGAAAATCGCTGTTTTAACTGGTATGAGGAGAGCAATTCAGATGAATCTGATAATGAAACTGATTTTTAATTGGATTTTACATATTATTATTATTTGACTTATTGTTTTAAAATGCTTCCTAGCAATGTCTTTTTGAAACGATCAAGAATATGAAAAATTAATTCATGGGTTGATATAAAAATATCTATTACATTTTCTTTCAAATGCTATTGTCAAATGACTGCGTGTGTGTTGTTATTTGTAATTATAGTTCTACTTTCATGTTTTTATTTAACTATTTTGTTTGCACATAAATGCAACTGAAAATGTACAGTGAGGTACACTCACAATGAGTATCCCTGGCTTATATTATTTAAAGCACATTTGTGGCTGTAAAAACTTCCTTTAGCAGTGCTTTAAGCTACAAAAAATTGTGGTTGGTGAAAAATGACAAAAAAAAAAAAAAAAAGCTATTTAAGAGGAACAAGACATCAAATTAGCGGGGGCAATTGAACCCCTCTCCCTGATCAAAGAAAAAATAAATAAATAAAAACATTAATTTTTAAACCCCCCTCCAGCAACGATAGGAGGTGGGCGATTACATTCCCGGGCAAAAGTGCTAATTCAATGTATACTATGTGTTGAAGGATAAATGCCGACACAAACTCGCATTTGCATTTTGTTTCTAAGGCGGGGGGGGGACGACGACACCCCCCCCCCCTGTTGGTTGTCCAAATGATGGGCGTGATAACAAGGCACCTCTATTCAATGAAAAAAAAAACACCTTTAGCCTGATGAATTTTCATTCAGAAGCTCTCATCTTATACACTGAAAAAGGAGCTCTTAATAGCTCCGAAACACCTGTCAGCAATTTGAATGCAGCTTTTTATGAATTATAATGTTATTATTAAGTGTATTTAAGCATTTTAGGCTTTGAAAACTGGTTGTAAGCCATGAAATAATGAAGATATAATTATTTTAGTGATGGAAATTTTGGCCCCCTTCACGCCCCCTTCACGCCCCCTTGCACTATTTTTGAGGGTGGCAACATCCGAATTCGTATTCCTGGTGCCAATACCTTTCAGAAAAACCATTTGTCATAATTGTATCACAAAAAGCTCACGGAAATTAAAATTTGACCAGTTGCTCCTCCACTATAATAAAGAAATAAAAATACCTTTATTCTTTTTTCCTTTCACAAAGTGAGCTGATATATAACTGAAGCATTTGAAGGGAAACATCCAAAATTTTCGACGTACTTTTCAAAAAACAGAAGTACATTTTTCAAGAAATATTTTCTTTTCTACACTAGACTCAGAGGGAACTAAAATCGTTGAAACTAAAAATTTGAATTAAAGCAAATTGACAACTTGAAAATTTATAAAATTAGCAACAAATGACAAAATACTTCCTTAGGTTCATTCTAGGTGCAAGGAGGAAGCTCTTAAACTTTAATTTTAAGTTCAATTAGTTTTATTTGAATTCAAAAAGCGCAAAAAATGTATTAAAGGTTTTTAATTTATTTCTTTGTTTATTAATGTCATCCGAAGACGCCACCTAGCTCAAGACACCCCGATCAACTCTGAACAACCGGTTTCGTACATGTTTACAATTTTGGTTTTCGCTAGTTTTATTTCTACTTTTTTTTCTCTTCTAAATACCCATTGCCCTTTAAGAATTTACCGCCCCTTTGAGGAGTCCAATCGCCCTTCTGGAGCAATCGCCCCCATGCTGGGAACTACTGGTTTAATAGTTGATCGGCTTAAAATATTAAAATATTTTTTTTCACCCACTCCCCTTTTTTTAATTTATAGGAACTTTGTGAGATTTTTTTTTATAACAAATGTAGGGGGGAAGCACTTTTACTTTTCTGGGCCCCCCATTAAAACTATTTCTGTATCCGCCCCTGCTCTGTGGCAGATATAATGGGATTATCATTAGCGTTATGGTAAACAAGCACAAAATGTGACATGTGAAAAAGGTCATGACACACAAAATGTGTCACTACCTTTTTTTCTAACTTTGGCCGATCGCCTCTAGCCAGTTCGCGAACTGGCTGGCCAAAGCCCGAAATCAAGGAAATATCGGACTTTGGCCGGTCATTTTGAGGCGATATTGGCCATTTCGCGAAGTGGCCGGCCACTTCGCGAACCGGCCGACTTCGGGCTTTGGCCGTAACATATGTAATGATTTATATTTATCAAATGATGCTTCGAGTAGAACATTTCGTACAAGCACAAAAACAAAACACTAAGCCTTTTGATAAGATTCACGTAGCCTCATCACATCCAAAGATTCATGTGTCTGACATATGACACACACACACACACACACAACTACACTTAAATAAATCTTCTTAACCTGATATTCTTGGCTCAATAAAGCAGATAAATCACAGCATCCATCATAGAAGGATATTATGAGTTTTCCTTGACTGCAGCGCGAAGAGTTGAAATTACCATGTACGAAAACTGATCCTTTTTGCATTAGATATTCCTTATCTTGTAATAAAACATTGAATAAACTGAATATTTACTACGTGAATTGTTTACTATTCATCGTGTAGATTATGTATAGTTTGGATTGTTTTCATGGGAATCAAGTTGTAAGCTTTTATTAAGTTCTTGCGGAAAAAAAGAGGAACTTTATTTTCAAGTAATCAGTTTTTTACTACTTAACCCACGATCAAAGATGCATAACAGTTCGCCATGCATATAGCGACAAATTAAAAAAAGTGTTTAAAATTGTTGTTACTGATACCACTTGGGTAGCCGAGCCCAAGTAGATGCATCTACTCAGATTTAAAGGCTTATTCACATTACGACCGATCCGGCCTTCCGAACCGAATTTTTCGCTGCGAAACTGGTCTTCGAAATCCGTTGCCATGACAACGCGCCGAAAAATCGGCTTCCTTCGCCGTTCTAGAATGCTTGATGTCGTCGGGACCGAAACCAGGTGCGCGCTCTTTGTAATTAGTGGGGGAATTCCGTCACGTGACTTTCGGACGGAGCTAGTGCGAATGTTCGAAAATGTTCACTTCCTTCCGTCACGCCCGAAAAACCACTTCATTCGGCCGGATCGGTCGTAAATGTGAATAGGCTTTAAGGCTAATTATCACGGCTTCCGTTTTAACAGTAAAGTCTCCGTGACCGAGTGTCAGAAAGCGCTTGCTCTGATAGCTGCCTGCGCGTAGTAAAAGCAGTCGTGGATTCGATTCCCATTGACACCCTGGGTAACATTTCTTTCTCTATTTCATGACAATCTTTTCTGTGTATTTAGCCGCTGGCAAGGCGTAGTCCTTTAGTCCTTTAAGGTCAGCTCTAGTAAATACGACATTTATTATATGAACATACTATTTCAATATTATCAGAATAGTGTTTCAGTTCCGAGTAGAAATATTTAGATCATCAAATCTCTTTCACAAGCAAAATCCATTCGCATACTTTTCCCCTAAATTTTATACAACTCATACTTTAGATTTAAATCGAACCATGCAAATTTCATTCGAATGAGCTCAAAATTCAGAAACCGTAGATCTTTCTCTTTTTGTAAAACTCCTCTTTTGAAATTGAAGTATTCGAAACACGACGTAAATAGTTCTTAAATCAGCTTTTGTATTCAGACCAAACAAGGTTACTGTACGTTCACCTATAAAAGTCTTAATAATATGTATTCGTGACGAAGCAGTAGAAGCATAGGAAGCCAGCATGAGAGCTCGATAAAATTCCGGGCACGTTAATTCTTCCTATTTATGGAGAGATAAATTCTTGCATCTGAGGAAATAGGAGAGGAAACAACGATCGTAATAGATTTATCTTGGTGCATAAAATCTTTCTCTTCTTAATTTCTTTTAATGTATGTTTTTGTGTTTCGGGTGAGGTTGATTTGTATATTGGAAAGGTTACATGAAGAATGAATAAATGAATGTACTAAATAAATAAATGAAATACATAAAAAAATGAAAAAATAAAGCAAAGCACATTGAAATGATAGAGAAATAGAGATAATATATGAATGAATTAAAATGAAAAGAAACGATTGGTTGGTTATACTGTTTTTTTTTTCTTGGTGCAAGAGCCTTAATAGGTGCCAAACAATTGTTCATAAGTAGAAAAATGTGCCAAATAAGAGGACATTAAAATTCAAGAATTTTGAAAACTTTTACCGAAATAAACAGATGAACGAAGTTTTTAAAATTTTCATAACGAGGCAAAAGATTTAAGTGACTAAAAAGTTACCTAACATTTACCATAGAAAAATATTTGAAACAAAGAAAGACGGGACAGAGGCAAGGAAACTGGGACGAATACTAAATTAAAGACTGAGGAATAATAACCTAAAAAAAGGCAAGGAATTTAGTATGAGGTGTGTCTCCTAATAGTTAGTTTAAAGATGGATTAAATTAATTGAAGAATTTAAAATGAGTAGGATTAAAATTTGGAATATCATAAAATGAAATGAAACATGAATGTGCATGAAATGGGACAAAGTAACGTGAAAATTAGCGTTTTTTTTTTAATGAAATAAAAATGGAAGTGAAATGAAACTTCAAAATAAATTTAACGCAAAATAAATAACAAAATTGAGAGGCACAAAAATGCGATCAAAATATGAAATATCAGTTAAGTTATATCTTTCATAGTACACTGCAAAAATGAACTATTATTTTTACAGTATAGTACTGGCAGCCGATGTTCCAATTCAAAACTGTAAAACACTCAGTAATAAACTGTAAAACTAGCAATTTGATAGTTTTTTACTGTAAAGTCAACAGCTTTACAGTTTATTGTCGTAAAATGTAACTGTATTATACTGTAAACACAACAGCATAATACTGGCAGCAGAGGTTCCAGTTCAAAACTGAAAAATGTATGGAAATAAACTGTAAAATTAGCAATTTTTACAGTGTATTACTATAAAATTACCTATCCCTAGCAGCATCATCTCATCGGCCGATGATCGGCCATTCATCGAAACCCGATGAAATTCTCATCGGCCGGTGATCCAATATGTCTCATCGACCAAACAGAATCCGAGCAGCAAAATCCGATGAGTTTTGCTCGAAATACTATGAGATTTGGAGCAATTTACGAGCAGAACAGTCCCGTGCCGATGAATTTCACCAGGAAACTTGATCGGAAGGATATCCTTTTCCGATGGAATATAACTCGGCTTATTTTCATTGGGAAAGTTGATCGGAAAGATATCATTTTTCGATGAAAAGTAGCTCATCAAAAACCGTGCTCGGATATTGATCGGAACGATGTCACCGTGCATTACGGGATCAGTTTACGAGGAGTTCGATGATCGGCCGAGCAAAATCCGATGAGCTGATGCTACTTGGGATATTATACTATAAAAACAACATTCCTTTTTTACAGTGTACATTAATGGAGCTTGCAATTAAAAACTTCTCCAAAGAAATGCTTTAAAAAGAAAAAATATGTCCCAACATTTTCGTTTAATATTGTGAACTCTCATGCAGATATTTCAGAAATAAAATGGAAAATAACACTGAATCTGGTACTATATTTAGGATGTCCAGGTAGTTAATTTTAGTTGCTGATTGTTCACTAGACTATGATATCTTTGCATTAATGATAAGAGAAAGAATAGTTCTTTCTTGAAATTCGAAACAGAATACGTTTCAGAATTATTATTTCATTTTATACTTTTTCTGTGATGGTAACTTTTCTTTACTAACGAAACGAATTTAAAAAAAAAACTTGTAGTCTGTTCTGTTATTTTCCCACTCAATTACACAGAGTGATTAAAATAACCGCTGTAAAAGTAGCGTACCTCCACATTTTGAAAACGTATATTTATATGCTAAGTATCACATTTAGTTAAACATTTTATTATAAAAGGTAAGCAATTCATTTTTCCAAAGATCTAATGATAAATAATTGCACTTTAATTTTCTTTCTGAGAAAAGAATGTCAAAGAGCTTTATATAATGAGGAATAGGAAAGTGCTTTACTAGGAGATAATTCACTTTTACAGTGAGCTATAAATATGTTAAAACCCTTTATAATTTACTCATGTACAAAACATTAAAACTTTCATTCAAATAAATGGCGAATCAATCAAATTAGTATGATGTAAATCATTCAGATTGATAAACCAAATTCAAAAGCATCGGACATGATTTGAGTTATTTTCTATGGCACATCTCTATTGCAGAGTTACTTTTTTGTAAGTTTCAACTACACAAAATGAGCGACGAATGTCTTATTCAACTCAGTATTTTTTTCAAATATAATCGAAGTTTAAAAGTAAAAATATTGTAATGAGTAATTTGATGTCGGTATACAAAATATATTTTCTCTCAAATGCTAAAAAAAAAATGAATACTTGAAATAAATGAGTAAGTAAATTTATATTCCTTGAAAAATCCGGAATCGTCTTGAGAAAACATTAGGGAGAATCTGAACAAGTATTTGTCTGCTTTATCGCCTTGAAAGTCATAGATTTTTTTCTTTAGGAAAATTTGTGATTCTCAACTATTACAAAAAGAAAAAAAGTTTTTCATCTTCAACACTGTTTATTCACATTCTTTTGAGTAAAAAATGGTTTCTAATTTCTTTTTTCCATTCATCATGCTTGAAAATGTGTTTTTCAACACCTCATAAATGCAAACTTTTTGCGCACAGAGAAAGCAGTTTATTTTTTTTAAAAAAGAAAAGATTAATGTATTTTTTTCCTTTCTGAACTATAACAAATGTTTTAAGTTCACCTTTTTGTAGCGTACCAGGTAAAAAATATTCTTAGTCTTTATTTTTGTTACATAAAACAGAACTGCTAGCAACTTAAAGCAGCGCCTCTTCACCTTCACTGCCACTTTTTTAAGGCCATTGTTTTAGATTTCAGGTTGCTCAAAGAAAATGGTTTTAAAAAAATGCAATAAAAATAAGGAAAAATAAAAAATAATAAAAAGAAAAACACAAAATAAAAAAAAGGTTAGGATAAACAAATATACTTTAAAATATTGCTTATTAAAATTTCGTCTCAGTATAACTATATAGTTAGAGAAACTTGTATTAAAATATTTCTTATATAATTACCATTTTTTCAATCATGTTTATATTCATGTAGTATTTCATACAATAAACTCATTTTGTATTAACGAATTAGCAATTTATGGAGGCACGCAAGTAAAAATACGGTTTATCATTCTTCTGTTTTAAGTTGGCAAGAAAAAATAAACTTCACTTAATAGTTTCGTGAGGGGCAGTCTACAAATGTCAAATGGTGTCACCTTTTGAGAGAGGCGGGAGTTTGTTAATTTGTGATAGTTTGTGGAAAGGGGGAGAGAGGGAATAACAAGAAGTATGACATCATTAATTTTTTTGTAACAACATGCTTATGAAAAACATTGTGATATGTGACAAGGGGAGGAGAGGGGGTTGGTGATGTGTGTCACTTTGCAATCGTTTGTTGAAAAAAGTGCAACATCATTTCTGTACCTCAGAACCAGAACGACGTAAGTCCAAAAATGGCGATTTTCACTCTTTTGCTGCATTGTATGTAGAATCTTATTTTGCATCGACACATGAGAACGTCATTCCATAAAAGAAATTCATTCACAATTATTTAGCAGTGTCGAAAGAGCGAGAGTCCCATCCTTTGCATGCATCCGACAATCCTTTTCGCCCTCTACTGTAAAGTGGCGAAAATGGACTATAATAATATGTAATGAGTTACCGGCCATAAGCCAGGGCTAAGGCAGAACTGAAGCAAATGCACCCACAGCTCGATCATAGCATCCTTAGACTGCAGTTTCGTCCTTAAGTCAGTTAGTTAAGTTTCGTCCTGATGAAACTGCAGTCTTAGGATGCTATGATCGAGCTGCGGGTGAATTTGCTATAGTAATATATGTTAGTCTGGTTCTGAGGTACAGATTTATGTTCAGCTCCTTATGAATTGCAACTGCTAGAAGCAAAATGGTTGAAGTGTGGAAACGAAAAATATGAAGATAACCATTTTTAATAGTTGGAGAACTTATTATCCATTTTTGGACAAGAGATGATAGTAATATGCTCTGCTGTACAGAATGAGGTTAGAAAAATGTTCAATCAAAGATTGCCTAGGATAACTTTAAACGTGTGCTACACATAAATGGAAACGCCCACTTGCACACTTTTGCCTCACCTACTGCCTTGTATGCTTTTTTTCTTTTGCAACACACATGCAGAATCAATGCTTAAACAAGAAAGACTCAATTGATAAAAAAAAATATTCTTGCAAAATAAAAAATTGTTAAGTAATGATTACTGTATATATTGAACTACAGATACGAAAACGACAAGTGAGCTCAGTGAGCAAGGGAGACCCCCCCCCTAGAAATGTGAGCTTTGGAGAAGCCTTTCCCCAAAGGATCCTCTTAAGGAGGCGCACAGGAGTTGGTGAGCGAAGTGAGTAGGAGTTTAGCAAGAAGGGTCTCATATTCTTTATTTTTTTAAAATTATTATTACTGATTGTAGTACTTAGTGGAATAAATATTATTAGTATTATTACTATTATTATATAGTGTTATTATCATCATCATCGCCAACATGATCATCGTCATTAATATTATTATCATTATTGCATAGTGTTATTATAATGATTATTGTTATTATTTTGCAGTAGCAGTAGTAGTAGCAGTAAAGTTCATAACAATGTCATCATCATCACCATCATTCAATATTACTATTAATACTAATATTATTATTATTATTATTATTATTATTATTATTATTATTATTATTATTATTATTATTATTATTATTATTATTATTATTATTATTATTATTATTATTATTATTATTATTATCATTATTACTAGCTGACCCGGCGAACTCTGTTCCGCCTTAAAGGCAATAAATAAGCAAATTTTTGAATTTATTAAGTTTTTTATTATTAGAAAGTACAAAAAAAAAAGTACCTACATTAATCATTCATTATTGTTTCTGTATTTTAGTACATAAGTTGCTCTTTACTTAAGTACCTAGTGATACACAACATTTTTACTTTCTTCTATATCTAATATATAGAAGAAAGTATTGGTTTCGTGAAAATTTTCGAATGTCGAATTTTGACGGATTTGCACGTTTTGAGGTGCGCTGAGTCCATTTCGACCATTTTTGGAAAATGTCTGTCTGTGTGTCTGTCTGTGTGTGAGTCTGTATGTGTGTGACCAGTTTTTGTGGCCGCGCTAGAGCAAAAACTACTGCATGAAATCGAACAAAAATTTTTGCACATATGTACCACCATGTGAACTGGTGCACCTGACTTTGTTTAGCGAATTCCTCCAAGGGGGTGGAGCAATCGCACGTGTTCTGCGCGTGGGTGATTGCTATATCTCAGGAAGTAACCGGCGGAATCAAACGAAAATTGGTCCATAGGTAGACCCTATTAAGTACAAGTGCTGATTTAATTTGTGTGTCAATATCTCAAAGGGGGCTGGAGCAATCAAAAGTGCTTATTTTGTCATTGCACCTACTGTATCTCGAGAAATATTGCTGCGATTTGAATGAAATTTGGAATAACACTAACCCAATATGGAAGCAAGCATCGATTAAATTTTGGCGCCAATCGCCCCTGGGGGGAGGGTGGGGTGATTTTTGCGCTTAG
>JAXGGA010008490.1:52500-56587 GCA_038373865.1 Uloborus plumipes
TTGATTTACACTGCGTTGTGTTTTTTTTTTTTTTTTGACTTCTTTGCGATTTTCCCCCTAATATAAGTAGTCAGGGAATAAATCCCGCTTTTTAGATTAGGTCTTTGTCACCAAATGAAGATGTGTCGCCAAGAATGAAAATTTTAAACCAGTAACCCCTTTCTCACACTTGGAAATGGCGCGGCGGATTTGTCCTGTGCCAGTCAGAGGGGGAATAGGAGTAGCGGCGGAAATGTCCCATGCGGAAAAAAGGGGGATAAAATTTGCGGCGGATATGTCCTGTTCCGATATATTTGTAGATTTTGGGCATTTTAAACTTTTAAAATAATGTAGGTTTTAGAGCTTTCTTTGGTTCAAGGCAAGTCATTAGTTCAAAAGCGCATTTAAAAGCCCCCTCCCCCACACACATGTTAAAAATGGTTTTTAAATTCGAACATACGAAATTGCAATGTCCCCCCCCTAGAGCAGATAGTGGTGAATATAAGCTATTCTCTTTTTATGGGCAATCCATTTATATCAAAGCAAAAGTCAATACATTTTTCTTTTAGTAAGGGCAGGTATAATTCAACTTCGCAGAGATAGCCTATGACTCCTCCTTTTTTCAAGATTGTCCATTTTTAGGAAGGGGTGATACGTAGATGAAAATTGAGGAATGGGATTCACAATTGATGGGGGAATTTGAATGGGTAGAAATTCTACCTATTTTAAGGAATGGACTTGTTTTCTCATTTGATTGACACAGGGCATCTCGTCGCGGTTGAATTATAATAGGTAAATATGCTTTGAACTTCAAAAAGGTTCACTTCAAATGAGTTTCAAAACGAAAATTTACAAATATATATATATATATATATATATATATATATATATATATATATATATATATATATATATATATCTTAGGGTGATTCAGAAATGTATGGAAAAAAATAAACTTTGTATTTTTGTGCGTCTTACCCTCTTATTTTGTGCCACTATATACACTGATTATTTGTGAAAAATTTTGAAAAAGTATTGTAATATTTAGAGGTCGCGCAAACGCCTTGAAATTTAGTGATATTGATAAAAACGTGAACGTAAATGATATCTATGGAAAAAAGTAGCCTTTGTATTTTTGTTCATCTTACCGTCTTATTTAGGCCTTTATGTACACTGAATTATTTGTCCAAAATTTTAGTAAACTATGTTTACCTTTAGGAGTACTTCAAATTTTGTGATAGTGGTGCAAATGCGAAAGTAAATAATAATAATAAAGTTACTTCATTGCTGTTTTTTTCTCTGAAGAAAAAAACGTGCAATCACAAAATGAATATATCTGAAAAACCAATGAAATGCAGAAAAGTATGAAAACTAATCAAATACGGAAAAAATACAAAAAACAAATTTAAATACATTAAATATATAGTAGTTCGCTCATTAATAATTGCAATACTTTTTAAGGTTACATTTTTGCAATGAAACCTTTTCTGTGTTCCTGTACCACTTGAAGAAAACACTGTCTTTGTTTTTCGCCGTTAGTGATAGTCTTAACAAATGCTTCAATAAGGGCCCATGCCACGCTCCGTATTGTCGTTTATAATCCTCAGTTTCTTTGGTAGTACAAAGCCTTGTTGGTAGCTATCTTGAAGATTTAAATGCTCAGGATCAAACATCTAATATATTTTGAGTTTCTTCTTTGCATGAATAAGGACGCTGAAATTTAAAATCATTTCTCAGTGCTTGCACAAAAAGAGTTGCTGGGAACCCAGCTCTTAGATATTCTTTCCCATTGACGATAAGAATGTGAAGGAAATCACATTCATATATGTTACAAATAACCTTTTCTTTGTCCGGCTGCAAGTTTGAACTGGTTGTGAAATATCCATTTGAAGCCATAAAGAATCTTTGACAGATATAACACGAGAAACCGCTCCTGGGACACGAAAACATACACCAAGAGAAGGTGCTCTGCTCAAGAAAATCGCACTAAGCTCTAGTATCTTCCTTAGACACTTTTGCATGGGTTATCAGAAGTTGACTCTGCGCAACTTCCATTACTAGTAGCACATTGCTCTGAATGTGCTACCAACTCCTCAACCTCATCGTTTCTCACTCCAGGTTTAAAATTAGAATGTTTTATCCTTGACTATGATTGCTGAAACCGCTTAAAAAGCAGTATTGTAGATAAAATGGCAGTGGATGGATTCACGCAATTGCGTGAACACCGCATTTGACATTGCACGCAATCAAATACCCCAATTCTGCCTATTTCTTGGTTTATCGGTTAAAATACCGAAAGACCAAGACTAGAATAGACTTCGGTTGTAATGCCACAAAAAACACAATGTCTAAAATATAATGGCGAAAAGTACAATATAAAAGTTGCTTCCCTAGTTCTTTTTCCCAAGTTCAAACTTGCTCCAACTTTAGTACCGGCACTGCATGTCGTATCGAAACACATACCACGTACGAGCTCAGTAAGTTCCCATTTATCTAACTGGTTATCGCACAGCAGCAGCAATTCCAGCGCCCGACTAACTTACTAGAACCCAGAAGTAAATTATCAATGCTTGTGGTCCTGATACTAATACTGGTATGAAACTCACCGATTCTCCTTCATTTTCCCAATATATTTTGCATAAGTCTTTCGTTCCAGTGAACTATCAAAGGAAGTCATAGATTTAAACGACTTTTGTTAGTTAACGGTCGATTCAGAGCGAATAGTTTGCCTTCACCGTTTTATAGACGTTGTCAAATCCTCCCCATTTTGACCCATACTTTGTACTGTAGCAGCTACTATCAAAGTGGCTTTCTGTCACTTATATTGGGCCCTGTCTAGAGTGGATGCTAGGTGTTTTAGCCGAATAAACTCATACATCTCAAACAACCGGAAAGAAAACAGAAACCACAGCCTGAGTTTGCAGCTGCATTTTCCACCCAAACTCAGGTAAGAGATGATGCAGCTTTGGAGCGGGGGGGGGGGGGGGTCGTTACAACTCACTTTGAGCTATTATTTTATTGACTAATTACTTAGTAGAGTAAACTAACATTTTCAATTATTCCATTTTATATGAAGAACAATATTATTTCGGGTACTGAAGTTATGTACTCCAACTCTCGAAATTGCTAATTTTCAATAGAATTCGATCACGTTGCGCGACCTCTAAATATTATTCAATTGAGCTAAAATTTTGCATACATCACATTCATGAATAGTGTAAAAAAACTGGGGGGTAAGACCAAAGAAATTAAAAAAAAATTTTTTTGAATCACCCTAATATATATATATATATATATATATATATATATATATATATATATATATATATATATATATATATATATATATATATATATATATATATATATATATATGTATATATATATATATATATATATATATATATATATATATATATATATATATATATATATACACACATTAAAATAAAAATATGTCTTAATTCCAAATACCATATACGGATTAAAAATAATCAAATAAAATAAGATCACTTCCTGGTTAGAACACTCAAAAATTGCAGTTAATATTAATATTGCTACATTGAAGTCAATTCCGAAGCAGACAGTAAAATTAAAAGTAAAAGTTAGAGAGGAAAAGAGCCGGTGTGCAGCACGAATAACTTTTCCTATATCGCCTATATTTCTTTTTTTTTCTTCCAATTATTAATTTGAATTTTATTTACTGCTTAAGAATTAGCTTAAATACAGCGATGTAGAGATTAACTGCAATTTTTTGAGTGTTTTAATTAAGAAATCATGTATGTGATGTTCATCACATTGTTTATTTTATTTAAGTTTTCACTGCACCCCCCATTCTTGCCCCACGAGAAACCGAGCCCAGAAATGTGAGGTCTGCAAAATGCAAATGAGTTCCCGGGTTCTATATGTGGAAAGCCACAACGACTTTTTACAATGCTGCATCTAACGGCTCAGCCGGGAATTTTGAGCCCTGGGAATTTTTCTGATCGCCAGATACTTTTAGACCAATCAGCATTCAATGTCACTGAGAGTTTGCAGCGCGTGTGAGCGCTGTAAGAAAACACGCTTTCTGAAAGAACTTTGGCGGGCGTTGGAGTGTGCTGGACAT
>JAXGGA010008491.1:0-56582 GCA_038373865.1 Uloborus plumipes
CATTTTTTTTTTTGCACAAATTTGTGTTTTTTTATGCTTTTAGATGTAGTAACTATACAATAATGCAAGCACACAAAGTTTTAGACATATAAATCAATAATTGAAAAAAAATCAATTTTATTTGTCCACAGTAGCCTTAACTAAAGAATTTGTACAGAAAGTGAATGCAATGAAAAGTGAACAGTTGAAGAAATTTCTATTTTCCAAAATGCAAATTAATTTTTAAATTTAGAATACGTAAAGGGAGAACAACAGATTTTGTATCAAAAGTTACTCGTATATTGAAATTTTATTTATTTTTAACAATGAATACTTTTTTAAAACAAGAAGTTCTGTCAAGAACTAAACGAGCCTACTTTACCGTACATCAACATCGGCATTCTAGCATCTGATCATTATTCTCTTGATTATCTGAGACTAAAAATTATGTCAAACATACCTTTTTAGCACTTAAAGCTGATTTCTAAAAGCAAAATATACCCCTCTCATCAGATGGAATAGACACATAAAAAGTAAATAAATGAGTAATTAAGTTTAGTCGCACCTTTTAAAGCATGTGGCTGTTACAGTTCTTCCGTAGAAAAATTCCTCATTTGTTTTCAAAAAAAAAAACTAAAATAAAATAAAAGTACAAAGAGCATCAAAACACAATTTATCAAAGAAAGAAAAAAAAACTCGTCCGTGGATAAAATGTCTCGAATTTCACTTTTAATCCGTTGCCAGTTGTTAAATATAAATAAAGAATAAAATGCCCTTGTGAATGAAACATTTTTGTTACAAAAAAAATCGTCCGCAAAAAAAAAAAAAAAAATAGTAATAAATAAAATAAAACAAATGAATAAATAAACAAAAAATCGTCTGTACAGTCAGTCATTTTTTTTTCTGAGCCTGCATTTCCGCCATGTTTGCGGAGACGGAGTCGGAATCAGAGTCCTCACCAGAAGATTATTCAGAAAAGTACTTTACAAACATTATATTTCAAAACCATTTTCTTACAAAGTTAGTTTGAAGGAAATTCGACTTTAAGTTCAGGATCAACATTCAACTTAAATTCCCCTTAGGCGCTAATGTTATTGTTTTTCTGAACGGTTCAATATTGAACGAAAAATGGTTCAAATCAAAAAGCGAAATATGGGAATGAGCCTCTCCAAGATCTTTCTAACAAAAAAAAGTTTATTCCATTTGGATGGTTCACTCAGAAGTTATTAGGTAGGGCAAGGTTGCTTGAACGGTTCAATGTTGAACGAAAAAACGTTCAAATTGAAAATTTAAATACGGTAATGAAGTATTCTTGCTGAGATCCTTCGAACAAAAAAAAAGTTTATTTAAATCGGACTGTTCACTCAAAAGTTAGCATCGCGGGACAGGTTGTTTGAGCGGTTCAAAGTTGAACCAAAAATTGCTCAAATCGAAAAATCAAATATGGGAATGAGCTGTACTCGCTGAGATCGTTCCAACAAAAAAACTTTGTCAAACTCGGAGTGTTCATTCAAAAGTTATTAGGGGGGGGGGCAGACAGACCGACCAAACGACCGACCGACCGACACAAATTCCCCATATCAATACCCTACTTTCAAAATTTTAATTTTTCGATATTCATTTTACTTTTTTATTTATTTATTTTTTAACTTGGCGATATTTTTTAGATGCATTAAGTTACTTTTTATAATTTTTTGGTCTTTCTTTTATTTTTAACGGGAAAGTAGGATAAAAAGGAGGATATTATCCTTTGTCCACACATGGGGGGGGGGGGGGGGGGGGGAGGGACATAGTGGTATTCAAAATATTTTTCTGGCAAAATGTTTTCTCTTTTCTTATATTACTTATATTAAAAGTATAATGATGGGGTCGCAGCAGACAAGCAAAAAAAAAAAAAAAAAAAAGTCGTGACGTCGAATAAAATATATTGTGCAATAAATATATTGTGTTGTGCAAATAAATATATTGTGCAATTAATAATCGTTTAACAACGATTATTAATTTAATTGAACTCAATTTTAGCTTGAAATAAGTATAAATTAAGTGTAGTTTATATTACAATTATGTTGTAACATTCGAACAAATTTGTTACTAAATAATTCTGCAACGCACTCATAACGTAGTTTTCAACAAAAGCGTTTGAAGTTAAAGAAACCTCCCGATAATGGGCGATACCTTTGATATTTTTTCAAGTAGAGCACAATCGCAAATTTTTGCAATTATCGTATTATTCCTGAAATATTAAATAGTTTTATAATAATCATATTATTAAGCTCGCTAATGTCCCAAGTAGCACACTTCGTTTTTAGCCTACTTTCCGAAAGACGAAAAAAGTATAAAAAGTAGCTAAATGCATCTAAAAAATACCGCCAAGTCCAAAAAATATCGCCAAGTTAAAAAAATAAAAAGGTAAAATGAATATCGAAAAATAAAAAATTTGAAAGTAGGGTATTGAGATGGGGAATTTGTGTGTCGGTCGGTCTGTCTGTCCCCCCCCCCCCCAATAACTTTTGAATGAACATTCCGATTTGGACAAACTTTTTTTTGTTGGAAAGATCTCGGCGAGTACAGCTCATTCCCATATTTGATTTTTCGATTTGAACAATTTTTGGTTTAACTTTGAACCGTTCAAACAACCTGTCCCGCGATGCTAACTTTTGAGTGAACAGTCCGATTTGAACAAACTTTTTTTTGTTCGAAAGATCTTATCAAGGATACTTCATTCCCGTATTTACATTTCCGATTTGAACAATTTTTCGTTCAACATTGAACCGCTCAAGCAAGCTGTCACCCCTAATAACTTTTGAGTGAACAGTCCGATTTAAATAAACTTTTTTTTGTTCGAAGGATCTCAGCAAGGATACTTCATTACCGTATTTAAATTTTCAATTTGAACATTTTTTCGTTCAACATTGAACCGTTCAAGCAACCTTTCCCCACCTAATAACTTCTGAGTGAACCATCCGAATGGAATAAACTTTTTTTTGTTTGAAAGATCTCGGAGAGGCTCATTCCCATATTTCGCTTTTTGATTTGAACCATTTTTCGTTCAATATTGAACCGTTCAGAAAAAAAATTTAACATTAGGGCAATTCCACGCTAACTTTCGTTACATTTTGACCAACGCTTAGGCATTTAGCACCTCAGTACAGACAAATATTGTTATACAAACCTTGAATAAAAGTATTCTATAAAAATGCCTGTCTAAAGTAAAATTAAAATACAAAAATATTCGATGCATTAAAATTTTACAAAATTTAGCAGTCAAAAATAAGGCAGTAACTTACGTTACACAAAAAGAGAATGACATAATATGAAAATTGGTTCTAAAGCAAATTTCTGCTCTATTACAGTTGTTTTCTTGTTTAAAGCATTATTTATCAGTTCCTTATAATGCTTAGGAATTTATTTTCATAAATTTAAAAAAATTATTTCAAAAATTGAGAATTATGGGAATTTTTGACTGGGTAACTTACGTTACAGTAACTTACGTTACAAAATTTACATACAAGAATATATTTATTACAAAAATTAATGAATAAAAATTACAGCTTAGTTTAGATCAAAATGTTAAAAATTAACATATATGAGTTGAATTTATAGAAATTTAATACCAAATTTAATGACCAATCAAAAATATTACATAACATAAGACTTTTAAATGCAAACTGGTTACTGTTATTAACAAGTTCAGGTAAGTTCAATTTTTCGAATCACGTTTTCTTTCTCATAATAAATTTCATCTGTCATTTCTGGACATTTATAATAGGTTCCAACAGCAGCCATTACTTTTACTTTAAACTTGTTTCTTCAATAATCGTCACAACTCAAGAATACAATGTATTTTCGTACTTCATCACACGCCGTTCACCGGCTTTTATCTCTGTTTTTTCTTCTTGTTCCTTAAAATACTTAACTAAACGAAACCCCACAGTTTGTCTATTTCTAGTTCTTAAATGCTGATTGTCAATGTGCGAATCTTCGGAAAATAGTTTTGATAAATTTTGCTTTTTCAAACATATTTCAATACCATCAAGGGTGACTTTTATTTATAAATCTGTAACATCCACATGACTTTTCACATACCGTAAAATGGGGTTAATCGGAACACTTTTCAGCTTTGATTGTAAAAAAAGCAGTTAAAAGATTTTTTTTAATTTGTTTTTTTGGGTAAAAACTTCGGTCTTGCTTTACTTTTGATATTCCAAGCAACGACAAAAAATTTTGAGCAATTATTATTAAAATATATAGCAAATTATGGGTGTTCCGAATCACCCCGCTGATAGGGGTCAATCGGAACACTTGTTAAAATTTTTATTTTTTTCAATTTAATCTGTAATAGGTCTCACAAACATGAGTAATATTGATGGGGGAGAATAAGAACAGATAATTACTGTCAAATAAATGTATAATTTCAGTTCCAGTAAACGTTTATAATTTGTGAAAATTCAAAATAATTTTGAACTTATGAAAAATGAAAAGTAATTTTAAGAAAAGCTTTTGAATTGAAATGCAAAGATTTAACATGAATGGAAGTCACTCATGTCGTCCACAAATGACAAGTACATATACTTGTCCTTAAAACTAACAATTGTGACTTAGCTTAAGTTTTTTCATAACATCTCCTGGGATGAACTCTGCCTTTTCTTTAGTTTTTTGAAATTTCTGGGTTTCGGGGATTGTCCTGAAAGATTTTTTCGCTTATTCATCACTGTCTGTGTGCTGGACGTTTACTACATAAAGTCTATGTGACTTTCTCCCTTTTATTTTAAGTAAAAAAAAAGTCTCCTGGAGAAAAAATCTTTTGAAATCTGTAACTTTTGTCATTCTAAGATCTAGTTGCTCACGAGAAGGGATAAACAGTAATAAATCCTTGTCCCTTTTTTGATTAGAAGAATTGGGGTTAGAATCTTGATTTTTCAAACAATTTCCTTCAAATAAGTTTGAATTGGAACAACAGAACTAAGTGTTCCGATTCACCCCGCAAATTTTTTTCCCATGGCATTTTTCAGAATTCTTCACTTTTATGACACAGTTTATAAAAAATGTAAATTCTAATGTGGTATTCTGTTGTTCAGATACATGTATAATTGAAACATACCACTCATAGTTTTTAAATATAAGAAGGTTTGTTCTTGCATATGAAGTTTTGCAGTCTATGAAAATGTGATGTTTTCTAGCATTCAACGTGCAGCCCTCTTTAGAAGCCAGTAGCGTTGCCAGATTGACAAAAGTATTTTTTTCCTACTTCCTATGATCTTACCTTTCTAAAAAAAAATTCATGGCGAAAAATACCCAATAGTATATTTATGAAGAATTTCTTTGTACGGTTGGGAAGTTTTGTTCCGATTGACCCCGCTGTTCCTATACACCCCATTTTACGGTAACCCTTTTACAGCGCATCTTCCTGCTAAGTTCAGTGGCATTTTAATGCAGAATGAAATATATTTCACCTGTAAGAGATAAAATACTTTTATATTTGTTTTTTCCAAAACATATTTCGAAACTTTAAAGCATAACAGAAGTCATTTTTGAATAATTTATAGTAAATTACCTCTTAAATATTCATGCAGTGACATTGTTTAGAGATAATTAAAATCTTAATAGCCAAAAAAAAAACATATAATTTATAATAAAGGTGTATTGTAATCTTTTTTAACAAGTAGAGACATTTTAAGAAATATGAGTAATTTAAATTAAGTAAATACAGTACATTTAAAAGAATTCTTGAATAAATTACTCCTACTAACCACATAGGTTTATTTCACACTTTACTTTCTTTATAAACACAAGTATTTAAGTTTTACTTAGGTAACTTACATTACCTGCATATGTGGGTAACTTACGTTACACGTTTTGATTGTAGCACAAAAAATTAAATAAACAATATTTAAAAAAAACTTTAACTATTAGCTTAACACACACTTATAAGATAGAAGATATAGCATTGCCAACATTGCATTGCCCTTTCTTTATGCACAACATGAACTTTAACATGTTTTTGGTAACTTACGTTACATAGAACTGTGCATTTTTGAAGTTCACATAAATCACTTCATTTAGGTGAAAACATTCGTTTTAGCAATTCACAATGTTGAATTAAAGTGTAATTATCAATATTCTTCCTTTAAAACAGTTATCTAAAGAAAAAAATTGAAACTTACCAACGTTCAAAGATTGATCATTTTCTTTACCCAAAAGTAAATATTCCATTTCCAACTTCAAAGTGCTGCCAAAACTAAAAATACTACATTCTAGACAAAAAATTAGTATAAATAATAAACTTCTAACATTTTTAAACCAAAAATATGCAAAACAGACGCATTGCTGTAATTTGATTTTTCCAACGCTTTTCCACACATGAATGGAATTGCCCATTAGCGCCTACGGGAAATTTAAGTTGAATGTTGATCCTGAACTTAAAGTCGGATTTCTTTTAAACTAACTTTGTAAGAAAATGGTTTTGATAAATAACGTCTGTAAAGTACTTTTCTGAATAAACTTTTGTAAGGACTCTGATTCCGACTCCGACTCCGCAAACATGGCGGAAATGCAGGTTCAGAAAAAAAATGACTGACTGTGCAGACGATTTTTTGTTTATTTATTCATTTGTTTTATTTTATTTTTTATTATTATTATTTATTTATTTATTTTTTGCAGACGATTTTTTTTGTAACAAAAATGTTTCATTCAAGAGAACATTTTATTCTTTATTTATATTTAACAACTGGCAACGGATTAAAAGTGAAATTCGAGACATTTTATCAACGGACGAGTTTTTTTTTCTCTTTTGTTTTCTTTCTTTGATAAAATGTATTTTGATGTACTTTGTACTTTTAATTATTTATTTATTTATTTTTTTTAAAACGATTGAGGAATTTTTCTACGGAAGAACTGTAACAGTTACATTCTTTAAAAGGTGCGACAAAACTTTATTTATTCATTTATTTACTTTTTATGTGTATATTTCATCTGGTGAGAGGGGTATATTTTACTTTTAGAAATCAGCTTTAAGTGCTAAAAAGGTATGTGTGACATAATTTTTAGTCTCACATAATCAAGAGAATAATGATCAGATGCTAGAATGCCGATGTCGATGTACGGGAAAGTAGGCTCGTTTAGTTCTTGACAGAACTTCTTGTTTAAAGGTTGTGAAATGGTTATTAACGTTGTAACAACCGCTCAAAAACGTTAAGAAAACGTTTAAAGGTTATTTGTGCTACCTGGGGTTGGACAATAATGGTGTAAGTAATATGGTGAATGAGAGGGGTGAGTTGAATGGCAATTTGCAAAAAGGAGTTAACCCACAAAAACCTGATTTTTAGATAATGGGCTTTAAAGTCAACAAACTCTGGCAAAAATAATGAGCTCTATATCAATATGCCAATGATAAGTTACTAATGAAACGCTGATAGGGCTAAAATCATGTTTGCTTAATGTAGAAAGCAACATATTTTACCATCAGAGTTGGATAACTCATTTTTTTATGTTTTGTGGGTTAACTCCTGTTTGCATAATGCCATCCAGTTTAGATCGAGAAACGATCAGAATGGAAATGATTGCAGTTAGTAAGCGATAGATAGCAGAAAGACAGTATTTATCCTAGTTAAGTATATTTCTTCAAATGAATGAATAAGAAAAAGAAATTCATATAAATAATTAAATAATAAATTAGTTAACTGTTGAGTAAATATGATCAAGGTAATGAATACATGAGTGATTGAGTAATTATTAAAATGAATGTAAATGAAATAATTAAAGGAATATGCAAATCAAGTGTGATTAAATAAACTATTGAAGCAATCTTGGTCACACTGAAATTGGTTGTTGCTCAGTATACGGAAGCGTTTTAATAGTGGATGAAATATTAAGATAGTTGATGATACACCATTTTTTTTACGAACTCCATTTATGTTAATTATGCAAAAATCGCAATCCCAGCATCAATGTACGTTTTCATTGCCAAACTATAAGCATTCCAACAGATAAACCATTTTGTTCGAGTAAATTTTCAGATCTCTTCTTACGAGCTATATTTATGACATTATTGGAACTTGCTTTCGGAGAAAGTTGATTTTAGTTTTGAAATATTTACAAGTAACTAGTGTAGTAATACCTGCAAATAATATAAAATAACTTTTTAAAGTCAAACTAAAGCTAACAAGAAGCTCGAAATTTCAAATGCAAAATGAAACCTTTTATCCCTACTTGTTCCGCGTTTGCTTTCTGTTATGTAAAATTCTCTGTCTCGAACCATCATAGCATATTGACGTAAAATGTGGTAATAATGCAGTAATACTTTTTTTCTACTAGTATATTATTTTTGAGCAGTGACAGCATGACTACACGACAACATATCGAAACATTTATTATAAAACAAAGAAGATTTTTTAAAACAGAGAAAAATCATCAAAAATAACAGATGAAAAATAAATGTAAGATATATGCTTATCAATTAAAATTACACATGCATTATTATTTCAAACCGTCTTGGTTAGAAATGGATAGTTAAAAGTAGAATTGCTTATAAATTTTTAACCAAAATAAACTATAAAACCAAATTTAAAAAAAAGTATCTGAGGTCTGTTAAAAATCTCATGCAACAGAAAAATGAGTTTAAAAAATCTCCAGTGTAATGCTAAAAAAATTACAAGCAAAATGCAGCCGTCGAATTAGCCTCTAAAACATCAAGCACGATAAATCCCAAAAAATAAAGAAAACAAAGAAGATAAAAAACTGGTTTTAAGATGCAGTTATAAAAAAACTGCTTTAGCTTCAAACTTACTATTTTCTTTTAATCAAACTGACACGAAAGGGATGAAATTTCTTTTCTACTCTCTCAAAACTGTGGTAAAAAAAGTTTTGATTCCATTTCCATTTTTTCATGGCTAATTATTTTCGTCATAAAATTTAATTATTCTGTCGCTTTGAGACAAAGTATGATTAAAAGTATGACTTCCTAAGCGTAAGCGAATCCCTTTTCACGGTTAGAAAAGCATTTTTTAAATATGATTGAGAATTTCACATTTAATAATAAAGCACATTAAGTTTTTTCCTTGATGAAAACGATTTTTTAACGCTCTGAAGCGATTACTATATTTCTTGATGCTTTAAATTTTGAGTAATTTATCACTTAAAGACTAAAAAATCTAATTTTTCACAAATTTTTTTCCCTAAAATGGTTCGTTAAAGATCAAATACTATTTTTTTTTAATAAATAAAAGCTATATCCTTATTCAGCTGTAAAATATGTACGAATTGTCAACTAAAAGCCCATGAGCTTAGCAACTTAATTCTATTAAGCCTTAAGCTGCGTTTTAAGTCACTCGTTATTAGTGCACTTAATAGTTATAGAAGCAGCAATAAGTGTATGTGACCATGGCGAAATCTATGCCGTCATTGAAGCAAAACCGTATCCAGAAAAGGGACTAACACAATTCAGCTCGAAAAATCTCTATTGTTACCTAAAAAATGTTATACAGTAACTCGACACGCGGATAACTCAACAACTTCATTAAGGGCCCTGCTCCACATCAGCAGAAAACGCGATCGAAACCGAAGGCAGACACCGAAAATCCGGGTACTTTCCATAGGAATACCATTTAATCCGTTTTACGTTTCTGCTTTATTTTTCTGCTTTTCGTCAATGTGGAGCAGGGCCCTGAGTCGACATTTATTTTACCAATAGTTGGTCCAGTGTTAATTTTAACGGGTACAAATTTCTCTCACTGGACACGCATTTACAGGAACCTCTTTAAGTCGACATCGTTTTTGTTATTGTAGTCCCTTTTTTGCGACCGTTAACTATTTCCCATTAACCTTTTCTGAGAATTTTGCTGTTTATGGGTCAGTCAATTCATTGTTTTCCGGAAGGAGCTCTATTTGAGAATTCTCACTATTTTCTGGAGAAGAACGCCACGTACTTTGTGCTGTAGGTGCACTACCAGGGCTAGTAAAGGGTTAGAGAAATGGGCTCACACACACACACACACACACACACACACACACACACACACACACACACACACACACACACACACACACACACACACACACAGAGACAGAACAGTTTAGAAGAGAAACAACTCAGCACCAGCACGGCATATGTTTTTCAAGAAAGTGTGAGGTGGGATTTTTCTCTTTGAAAAGGAGCTCTTATCCCTTTTCAAAGAATATGGATTTATTCCTAAAAGGTATTTAAAATTTGTTGTATATATTTTATAATGTCCTTAACACATTAATGCCTAGCGTCTCTTTTTAGGGTCGGTCCAGAAAAGGGTCCGAATTTCACCAAAATGAACATTTCAACCAAATAATAGTGTTCAATTAGTAGCTTGGTATTGTTTCAATTCGTTATGAACAGATTGAAGCACATAACCATTGTAAAGTGTGTTCTGTAGCAGTTTTAATATGATCTTTATCAAAAATTATTCACAATCTCAAGAAAAAAAGCTAAAATTTCAAAGTTATTCCCAGCTTCCCAGTTTATGATAATTGCTGATTTTATTTCTTCTTATAAAATGTCTTTTTAAATATTATATCGTAGGCAGAAAAAAACATTTCGTAAAAATAGTATGTACCCTCTGGGGTATATCGTAACTTTTGAGGGACGATTTTTCTTTCCCTAATAAAAAAAAATATTTTTTACATGACATTTTTTTGATTAAGAAAGAGTTTTAAGAAAAAAAGAAACAAAGAAAAAATCATTTAGTGATATTACTTTTTAAAATATTGATGGTAGACACTAGTAAATAAGCAATACAGAAAAGCCTACAATAGTTGAAATTACAGAATCTCATTAATTTGGCACACGCTTAACTCGACATACTTTCGCTTTCCTTTGTGGTGTCGAGTTACCGAGTAGAACTGGGCTGATAGTATGATAGAATGTGACACGTATTTAGGAAAATAAGCCTTGAGTCCGACTTAGAGCCCAAGTAGCATCACCTCATCGGATTTTGCTCGGCCGATCATCGAACTCCTCGTAAACTGATCCCGTAACGCACAATGACATTGTTCCGATCAGTATCCGAGCTCGGTTTTCGATGAGCTACTTTTCATCGGAAAGTGATACCCTTCCGATCAACTTTCCCAATAAAAATAAGCCGAGCAGCCAAAATTGATTCTAAATTCATCGGCACGGGACTGCACTGCTCGTAAATTGCTCTAAATCTCTTCGTATTTCGAGCAAAACTCATCGGATTTCGCTGCTCGGATTCTGTTTGGCCGATGAAACATATTGGAGCAATTCCCGATGAGAATTCATCGAATCCGATCATAGGGAGGGTATATAGGTCTGACTTTGGTGAACTTTATTATTTTCGTGGATCGCGAAACTGCTTCTAACAGTAAACAAATTATTTATATTTTCTCAAATGCGCCATTCGATATCTTTACGGTACATAAGGCTGCCTAAGTTATCATTTATCAGCATCATGTTTGTTTTTTTCGCTATTTTTTATGGGAGATTTGGTTATGAAGTAGAAAGATGCACCTTTCCAATAAGAATTGTGAGTATGAGTGATATTAACGAAACTGAAAAGACTTTTAACGAAAGAGATACGATTGCATATTGTACCAACTAAAATAAACGAATATATTGGCCAAACTTATGTTTACTCTCAAAACAAATTTATTTTATTAGGTTTACGTACAAGCTGCTATGCACTCCCTTGAACTATTAAATTTAAGTTTGAAGTGATTTCTTCATAAAACTTTTTAATATTCAAGTAGTGTTTAGCTAAATAAGAATAGCACTATCCAATTTGCTGTTATCCAGTTTGAATGGCAAAAAAAAAATATATAAAAGAGAAGACAGCGAGAAATTTATCGATTGGAATAAAATGGATCTTTTTCTTTTCGGATTTCATAACCTTTTTGTTATTGTTGCTGTTTTTGTTTGCAAATAGTGTGCATTAAGTTAGATAAAGCTACTTCAATTTTATTTTTGTAATATTTAATGCAACAAATTGGTTTAATTTCTGATAAAAGTAATTAGTTTTTTGTGCATAAAATTAATGCTGTATTGTGCTACGCAGTAGTTTTAATTTCGTAGGAATAACGTTATTACTGTTTTGTTAAAATTATTTTTATTATTATTATTATTTATTTATTTGATTTTATTATTTTATTTTAGTTATTTATTATTTATTTTGCATTCCTTTGCAATTTGACCTTTAATATTATCTCCGAAATGTTGTTTTCTATAATAAGATAAGAGACCTCCCTTATTCTTTAACTTTTAATCTCTTAGTTACTCAAAACAACTACTTTAAGTGCGAAAAAAATAATTATTTTGCCTTGTGAAAAATGGGTTTCAAAGTTCAAGGACAATATTAATTATTTAAAAAGAGGTTTTTAATATTCAACCATTTTTATTTACATCCTAAACTGAATCTTCTTTTTTTATACTCCTATTTTCGATGCACCGTAATACTACGAATAAATCGTCAATCGAAAACACTTCTATTCTAAGTGAAAAACTTAAGCAGCGAATTTAAGGCATAAAAAACTTTTAAGGTGTGATTTTCAATGGTAAACTTTTTATTTTTTCAATCGGTGTGTATTCCTTTCAAAAATATAGAGCATCTACAGCAAACAGATTGGAAATTTTGCGCATTCAATTAAAATAAACACCCCCCCTTATGTTTGTTGCACATTTTTTTTTTCAATTTAAAGCCGTTTGTAAGAAAGAGGACACCTTCAAATATGTTTTTCTTTCAGTTCATAAAACATTATAATACATGGTTTTTTTTTTTTTTTTTCATTTGAAACGACTAAAAACTCGACAACTATTTTTTTTTCTTACGAAGCACTCTAAAGCTACGGAATTTCCTGAGGCTAAACTAATGATACGTACCGTTTCGTTCATGGCATGCCCCCGCAAACTCTCTCATGTCATCGTGTAGTCTACTCGACATTGCCTTCGTGATTTCCCAACGGAGTCAAAACTTCGTTTCGCTCTTTAGCCCAGTTAGATCATCTATAAATGCCGAGGAGAGGGATAGAGGACGTAGTAGTCTCTACACATGGACAAATTTGTTGCTGTATGTTTTTGTTGCAAAGTTGTAATTCGTGAAGTCCTTTAAAGTAGTGCTCCCTGGTACAAAACAATTGCGTTCAATGTTCTATTCGAATTTAACGAAAACAGTGAATTAAGACTATTTTACCCCAGCTTAATACATATAAATGATTATTATAAAATCATGTATATTTCATGCAATGCATAGAAACCAATTATAAATCAAGAATTCATTATTAAATATAGAGTTGAACATTTTGTACATAAATTTAATGTAACTATTTTCTTTTTATATGTAATTTTAAAACTAACTGCATCTTAAGTATTAAGAAATTGTTCAATGAATAAAAAAAGTAGCATTTTAACTTTTTCTCTGATTTTAAATGTCCTTTTTAATTTCAAAAAGGATAAATCTCATAAGTGTATAAAATATTTAAGGCTATAATGAAAACGAATAATTGCTGAAGAGAAAATTTAAAAAATGTTCATTTTCTTCGCTTTCTGTTTTAACATCTTTTAAATATTTTAATGCAATAACTATAAATTATTTTAAAATTGGGAGAGGGGACTGATATGCGACTTTAATTATTGCTAAGTTAGTACTTTGAAACTATTATGTTAAAATTTACCAAACAATAAGGCGTAGTCCTTTGACTTTTTTTCCAGCATAGTCATAGTAAAATTATATTTCCGTTGGACTAACAGTTGTAAAAAAAGTAACCATTTGAGGATTATTTCGTTTTGAAAAGGTCTTGAGGGAAACTATTTATTTAAGGTTGAAAAAAGGAGAAACAGATTCAAGCTTGTAAAATTGAAAGAAAAACGGTTGCATATAGTTGGATAAACTCGAATTGCACTTTGGTTTTGCAACTGTATATAAAAAGTTCTTAGGTGAATATGAAATGAAATAAATCTTATTGAGCTTTTTTTTTTTTTTTTGATAAACATCCAGCATGAGTAAGAACAAAGGATGCAAAGGTTAAAAAGCATAAATGCACAGTAATACGGAGACACGTGTTTCGGCACATAAGGACATATTTTTCAATACACCAAATGTGCGCTTATAGATGTAAAGAGATCCGCAAAAGTCTTTTTTTTTTACCAAATCTGTCTTGACAAAATGTAAAACACTGCTAATACTGATGTAGTGCATTTATGAAAAAGAGGGTATTTTTAATTTTAATGATTAGCTTAGCCAATCAATTTTCTATTAGTAACTAATCGTTAATGTTTGTTGGGAATTCCTTTTTAATAGTACTATTAGTTTTAAGGGTACAGTTTCGTGTTTTCGTAAAATAAATTCAAGTTGTTATTTACCATACACTACACTCCAGAGTCTCCTGTACCTGCCAATATACGTTGTTAAGCAGGTTGGGAGAGGGAGCTGAAGACAACTCTGCTTTGGAGACAAACCAGGAGCATTGCGAGTCTTAATCCAGCTCTCCTCCTCAATGAGAAATTAAAGGACTCCGTGGGACATTAACAATTTTAGAATCTCCCGTACCTGTCACTATACATTGTTTAACAGGTAGAGAGGGGGAGCTAAAGAAAGCTGTGATTTCGAAACAAACCAGGAATAGTGCAACTCCTGATCATGTTCTCTCCCAGTGATACAGATATAGAATTGGAAATTAGAGGACTTCATGGGGGGACCATGAAGGACCGAAAATCTCTCGCTACTGCCACTGTAGTTTCTTTTAGAGGTTGGGCGCGGGAGCTGAAGACAGCTCTATTTTTGAGGCAAGTCAGAAGCAGTTCAACACTTGATCCTGCTCTCAACCAGACATACGCATATGGAATGGGAAATATGAGGGCTTAGTGACCACGACGTGTCCAGATTTTCCCGTACTTGTCACTACACATTGTTTAACAAGTTAGAAGGGGAGCTGAAGACATGATTTTTTGAAACAAACCAAGAGCAGTGCAACTGATCCAGCTCTCCCCTGAGACATTGATATGAAATCGAAAATTAGATGGACCCCAATTTACGGGACCACAACGGGCTTTTAGTTGCGCCAGTCACCATTTTCCTATACGAAGGATTTTTGTTATATGTGGAAACTCAATCCGAGACGAAGTAAAGAAGTGGTTACTTTCAGGCTACAAATTTTTTAAATAAAAAGTAATGACACTTTTTTTGTAATGAGGTGTTAGTTTTTGTTCTAAGTACTAGTTACTGATGACTTTACGGTATTAATGAAAACATATTTAAATAATAACAATTAATTAAAGAGAGTTTCTTTTGATCCTCATTTCTCGAGACTTTCTTTTCACAAGTTAAATAGTACTTCCAATGTTTCAATGGATAATTTATATTCCCTACTTACATTCAGTTGTTCTAAATTTAAATAATGTTACTCTTTTATTAAATGTCAGATTTAAGTTGAGACAGAAATTCGCTGAGACGAATATTCAATTTTGAGCTCTTAGATGATTATATTTATATTCATTAATATATCGGTAATTTTTACAGCAGTGAATATTCAAGTATGCATTTAGAGGTATTTTTAATGTCTGACCAAAAATAGCTTGCTCTTGTCGGAGAAATACGCCTCTGTATTTGAGACAGGATCGTAAAAGATGTAGGCTTCATTATTTGAATCATTAAAACTTTTAATTTAGCTATTAAGTCGAGCAATATAATTTGTATAGTTCGAAAACTGTGGGCTAGATCATTTAGAAAAGTGTGATGGACTTCATAGAGCTATTTACAGTTAACTTTGACAATATAAAATTACTTATGCATTTGAAGACTTAACAAACATATTCCAAAATGTATTATATCTAATAACAATTGAATCCCAAGATTTGCATATCTTTTCATACAGTTCAAAATTCTCAATGAGCTATTCAAATTTGTTTGAAAATGCATTCAGTTTATCTAAATTTAACTTTACATAGCTGTCAACGGCAAAGAAATTGCATGATTAATAATACCTCCTTGGAAGGCACGTTGGAGAAGAATCACTTTGTTTGCAAAAATCTGTCCATACTTTGAAGCAATTAGCGTAATTATACTTCGTGAAAATGACAAGACATAATGTTTTGATTTAATGAAGCGGAACTTAATGTGAGGTGGAAGAGAGTTCAAGAGGACTTGCGGAGGATACTTTTGGATAGGAATAACAATTATCTGGCGCGGGATATAAAATGTATCACTTAATCTAATTTCCGCCTTGGAGAAAAGCGTTTCCTGTTTCCAATTTTCAAGTCTAGCTTAATTTTTGTAATATATGATGAAAAGCATTGCTTTAGTTTCGGTATTAACGGTGTATCTTCAGAATTATAGTTGCTTCTCTCAATGATATAACTATTTTGTTAAAAGGAGTTGTTCAGATACTTCTTGCGCTTAAAAATACTTACTGGAACATATTTTTCACTCTGATAGGGTTATTCATAATGTTTCAGTAAATTTCAACTAAGGGGGGTGCGCCAAATAAGTGCATGTAGACCAATAGACAACATCCCATTTTTCTACGTAGAATACCAAACATTAGCCAGATCGTAGTTTTTTCCTTATCAGAAAGTCTAGCTAATGGTAAAGCATAATAATGAAGTAGTTTGATATCAATAGACACATGTGGCTTTTCACTTCTGCAAAATATTCTTGTCAAAATTTTCTGATCTTAGTAGGGGAAGACCGCCTATATTGGACCACTGCTTAAATTGGACCTCGGGCTTAAAATCTGGTACAGAGATCTGTGCTACACTTTAACAATAGAAATATAAAGTTTTAGGAATAAAATCAATGTGTATGAAGTTTCCCCACGCTTCGAACTGTTTAGCGTGAGTTACGGCTAGATCTGTGTTGAAAACGTGCGAAATCTTATTTCGCGGACTTGTTTCTAGAAGGATAACTCAAAAACTTGTAAGTTGAGGTAAAATGCTGTTACAGTATTATAATCTGTGTTTAATAATGATTACATCGATGTATTTACATGCACGATTGTGACAATTTTTAACAGAGCAATAACCTGAAGAATAAAAAATTGCGTGTTTTCCTTTATTGGACCGAAGAAATTGTCCTATATTGGATCGGTGGTCCAATTTAAGAATATGATTTTAAACAAGACTTTTTATCAATCGTAACATAACATAAGTGACTTATCTTATTTAATGGCGTAGTTAAACTTATTTTAAGCATACTTTAACACCTATTCACGATATTCTTTTAAACTTTTTTATCAAGCACATTTTTATGAAGCAGAAACTGAAATGTATGTTTTTTTACTCTACATCTATTAAGCTGCAGTTTCAGGTTTTTAAACACAGTTATTAACTTAAATAAAATTTATGCTGGTTTACTGAGAGAAAAATATGAAATTCTTCGATATTTTCGAAAAGATTTTAAAAGGAAACAATTTGTATGCTACTATGCGTTCAATGCAGATGAAGCCGGTCTTTTCTCTATTCAAAAGCCCCAAAATATATTGACGTATAGAGGTAAACACCAGGTTGGAGCAGTAATGAGTGATGAACAGAATTGCAAGCTCCCCATGCTTGCTTTCAAATGATTACGTTCTATGTATGAACCTATCGTAAAAGCATCCTATGGTGAGAAATATTCTTGTTCTAAAAAAAGGTTGGATTACAAACGATAATTCACACAGTTGATTCAGCGATAATTCACAACATTTCATCAAAACTGTTTATCCAAGCGATGTAAAAAGAATGTCTTCTATTAATGGATAGTCACAGCACTTACATAAAGAACATTGATGCAATAAACTTGACTAATGAGAACGATATAATAAGGCTTTCTGTTTAAGCACATCATGCACGTAGATGTGGTCTTTATTCAGTCTCTGTCTACATATTTTAATTGAGCATGTGATATATGGAGACGAGAACATCCAATGAGATCCATTATCTAATATCGCATAGGAGAACTCTTACGGGCAAACCGCAATCAAGGCCATGGCAAATGCGGTAAGTTGATTCTAAAGAAACGGAGTTTGGCCTGCTAACTGACAAAGTGTTTACTGCCATTGATTTGGCTGCATCAGAATTAGAGGTAAGTAGTCCAGATAAAACTACTCAAAGTGAACAGGTTACATGTTCGGTGTAAATTGTACACCATGTACAAGAACTAGTTACGACTTAAATTAGTACCAGTTCTGCCAAATCGTCGGACAGTTCTCATCAAAACATGATTGTCAACTCCACCTATGATTTTATAAAGCCTGCTCACAAATCACCTTTGCCTTAAAAAATAGAAGGAACAAAAAAGACTATCTCAGCAATCATTCTAACGCCGTATAAAAGAGGCATAGAACAGAAAAAGTCACCCAACAAGGAGCAAGATACTACACAAAACAATTGTTATTGCAATATTTGTCATAGAAATGAAGTGCAAAACATGATTAAGTGTATGAAATGCCATCGGCGAGTTTATCAACATTGCTTAAGTGAGGCCGAAGCAAAAGAAATTCTATTGCAAATCCTGGAAGATAGCTGTATAGTTCAAATATAAATTATTCTATGATTTCTTTGTACGGTCCAATTTAGGAAGCGCATGGTTCAATTTAGGCGCATATAGTCCTAAATTGGACTTTTGCAACTTTTCATAAGATAATTTTTTAAAAAACAATTTTCATATTTTCAGAACATATAAGCTCATAGGGCAGTTTCTGATTAAATTTAGCTTACGATGCCCTATTTGACGTTTCTGTTTTGCTTCACATTGAGCGACACAGGCCTTCTGTTTTTAGGGGGTCCAATATAGGCGGTCTTCCCCTATACAGTACATGTTGCTTCTCTATATTTTACTGTAGTATACTAGCGTTAAGTTTTGCTTCTCTATATTTCACTCTATACAGTATACTATTTTAAAGTTCTTCTTCACTATATTTCACTGTAGTAAACTAGCAATTAACGTAATTATACTTCGTGAAAATAACAAGACATAATGTTTTGATTTAATGAAGCGGAACTTAACGTGAGGTGGAGTAGAGTTCAAGAGGACTTGCGGACGATACTTTTGGATAGGAATAACAATTATCTGGCGCGGGGTATAAAATGTATCACTTAATCTAATTTTAGCCTTGGAGAAAGGCGTTTCCAGTTTCCAATTTTCAAGTCTAGCTTAATGTTTCTAGTATATGATGAAAGGTATTGCTTTAGTTTCGGTTTTAAATGTTTATCTTTTGAATAATATTCGGTTGTTTCAGTGATATTACTACATTGTTAAAAGAGGTTATTTAGATATTTCCTCTGTTCAAAAATACATACACCGGCCACCTTGTCTAGTGGTCATAGAAATCTAACTGATGAGGAGGTTTCGAGTTCGAGTCCCGGCTCTGACATGGATGTACTTTTTCTCTTCTGTAGTTGCCCGTTCTTTGTGTAAATGAGTTGCGAATAATTACCTACACTGTTAAAAATTTTAATGAAGTTTTACGGTAAAAGTTACTGGCATCCCTGTTGCCAGTAACTTTTACCGTAAAATATTTTTTTACTGTAAAATTTTACGGAAGAGAGAACAAGATTTAAAAAGCGCGAGATACGAACGACAAGGATCGAACCCAGGTCCCAATTTTTACACACTGCTTTACTATCCACTATACCAGACGAGACACAGCAGGAAAGCGGAAATAGGGTGTCATGTGCATCTCACAGTAAGTCATCAATTGGCGCTGCGTTTGAATTTTGAAATATTTAAATCTATGATGGAGTTTTAGGGGGAGTTAAACAAACGTATTTACCTGTAAAAGCAGCCATTTTGATGACGTCATTACGGGAGCTCATGACCCCTGACCAAGTGTCTCCCGGCGGTTTTTTGTTCTTATATATGTACATACACTCTGTACCAAATTTTACACTGGTATTCGGAAGTGAAATATTTTGGCTGTTTTTGTCGCTAACTCCACAGACTAAACGGGCATTCTCGGAATGCTTCTAACAATAGCAGCACCGCTGGGATATATTTGTGGAGTTCTTAGGAGACTAATTTGAGCATGGTTAGGTTACCACCGCACCAGGTTTCCCAGTTTATTTTCTTCGGTCGCAATTTGGCTAACTTTCTAAAAGATTTTGGATATTACATGTAGTCTTCTCGTAAACAATATAATTCTTAAAAATAAATTAAAAAATGAACATCAAAATGAACATTTAGCTTTTTTTCAACATACTAAATGAAATCCTTATCCTGAAAAACATATAATTTGACATAAAAACCACTTTTGTGTGAGTTAAATTGCAAAAGCAGTAGTATAGGCCGCCTTTTTGAAAAACGCCGCCATCTTGGATTAAAACGGTTTTTGAAAGTGCCTCTGGGTCTTAATTTCAATGTATAGCCCTAAACAACATTCCCAATAAGTGGCATCTTCTTATCACGATTTGCAGTTTTCCAACAGTTAGCTCCCGGGCTATTAGTAAGATTGTAGGCATTATCAGAAAGTTGAACTGATGGTGAAGCATTATCGTAAAGCTGTTAGTTATCAACATACTAAGATGGATCAAGAGTTTTTGCAAAAGAGTCTTGTCAAAATTTTCTGATCTTAGTTTGCAGTACGTTTCGATTTTCTATATTTTACGGTAGTATATTAGCATAAAAGTGTTACATTAAAGAAAGCCTAATTTATGTAGTTGAGGAACTCAAAAATAAAATTGCTGCTGTGGTTGGATAACCCATGAAAGTAGACAGTAACCCAATAATTAATTATTGACCTTATTAGGGTTCCGATATCCTTATTAAAACACCAAAGGATCGGCAGGAGGATATGATTCTATCCCTCACATATGTAGAATAACTGCGCAGGAATGCCCCCCCCCCAAAAAAAAGAGAAAAACCTCCAAAATAACCGCATATCAGTTCTCCAATGGTGACTCTCGATCATTCTCCTTTTCAAATTATTTATTTCTTACTAGCTGTTATGCCCGGCTTTGATCGGATTTTAAATGCAGCATATAACTTCAGGACCTAAATATTAAGGGAACCTCAAACCCTTTATTTTTGACGAAAATGGTAAAAATATAGAATGCTACTCGTAAACTCTTTTTTAAGTGTAAAAATAAGTTTAAGTATACATTTATTTAAAAAATCTTTCTGATCTATTTTTTCTTTTTACACACGTTTTCAATTACTTTAACAGGGGCAGAGGAGTTTTTTATTCCTTTAGGATATTTCAATTTACTGCATGTTTTACGCTTATTATTATTATTATTCATCCCTGCTCCTCGAATGTCTTTAGCCAGAACTGATTGGGAAAATAAAATGAAGGTTTAGGGTCAGGAAAGTCATAGTGGGCGAATACTGGCGAAATTCGACTACTGGTGCACTAACCCTACTTATACTTCTATAAGTAAATGTTTAAATTATTTAAAAAGTTATTGAGAAAAATCTTAACTAAAGTCTATAATTTTATGTAACATTTTTTTTTAACGATACAACATCAATCATCTAGTTCTAATAAACACGCCTCATCTTTTCTTTTATTAAACGAAAAAAAAAAACCTACTAACTATAACTAATAACTATTAATACTTAATTTTTATAAGCACTCTACTCCAGAAGTTGTAGTAAGAACAATAAAGCATTAGTTTGAAAAAAATGTCCTAATCACTCATTTTCTTTTTAAATGTTTTATTTTGATAAGGTAAAGATACGTTAAGTGTTTTGAACTCTAAACGTTAGTAAAAAGAGAAATGATATTAAAATAACAATAAAATATTTTTTGCAATAAAACATTTGAATAGGCAGATTATTAATGTTCAGCAGTTTAATGAGGTAATTGAAAACACGCACAACTTCTTTCTCTTTTGCTTGATTAAAAATTGTTTACAGTACTTTTTTTTAGTTTTACAAAAAAGTATCATTAAATGAAATGGAGATCAGTAAAAAATGAAATGGACTTGTAAAACGCTTTATTAATTAAAAATACTCTCTTTTTTAATTAAAAAAGAAGAGCTCTCATATATTTTAGCCTCTTGAGTGAATTACTGAAAGTTAGAACTGAAAAAAGTCAGGAATTAAAGCTTAGTAAATATGAATTTCTGTCTGATGGGAAAAATCTCTACTAATAATAAAGCTGAAGGTGGTTCTGTCTGTCCTTCTTTCTTTCTGTCTGTCTGTCTGTTACGCGCGTAGCGCCAAAACCGTTCGGTCGATTTTCATGCCACTTGGCACAAAATTAGTTTGTAGCATGTAGTTTTGCACCTCGAAGCGATTTTTTGAAAATTCCATTTCGTTCTTTTTCTATTCGAATTCTTAGCGGAAATTCGATAAAATAGGGAAGAAATATATTCACACACATTTTCAAGTCTTATGTCATTCGAAAGCTTGAAATTTTCTGCATAAAATGAAGTTTTTTCGAAGTTTCTACGATCATCAGCAGAGCTGTAACAATTGTTTTTAGAATCCCGAAATTCAAGGCTTACCTTCAGTAAAGCAAGCCAAACGATTCTAAAATGGTTGAACTTCAGAATAAAATTTGTTTGAAAAGAGAGATAAAATTAATTATTTTATCAACGGAAATCAATTTTTCATGTTGTTACTATGGTTACGTGCTCATACTTATTTTTGTTTCTTTCTTTTTCCAGGGTTGCCAGCGTCTATCTTCGTAGGCTACGGCCAGACGTAGTATTTTTGATTCTACGGTAGTATTTTTTCGGCCCAAATAAGGAGCGTAGTATGTTTCTGGCAACCCTGTTTCCAATACATTAATGACTTAATTAAAAGATTTGGCGGATTTTTTTTTTTTTTTTTTTTTTTTTTCATAGATTTCGCATTTCAGCAACATTGATTTTGGCAACGTTTGGAAACAGTAGTATTTTGTAATATTTTTTTTAGAGGAGGCGTAGTTTTTTTTTTTTTTTGTTCCAATTCTCTGGCAACGCTGTCTTTTTCCCGGTGAAGCGGTGAAGATGCTTTGGGACCCTGCTTGGAGCGTTTTCAAAAAGTCAACTACGCCAAATAGCTAGGGTTACCACGCTTGGCGCGCCTATCGTTCATTTAGCGAGAAAAGGGTACCTAAAGCACAGATTAACGAAATATCGTATCAATTGCGATATTGCATCGTTTTTTTAAAGTGTTTCATTTCGGGAAATGTATTGTTTTGTTTTTTAAGCTAGGAAAGAAAACTTTCTTCTTCTCTTAAACTTTGGTAAGATATCTGTTGGTTCCTGTTATCAACAAAATTGTTCTTATTTTCTCTTTTGGCTTATTTTTGTCCATCTCCCTTGGGGTTGCATTCGAATGTTCCAAGGGGGTGTTTTACCCCATTTGTCGGGTAAATCAGTGTTTTCAATGCAAGGTGATATGAATTGGTTAACAAAAGTGATATGAATTGGCGCGACCACTTGGCGATATATCGCCAAGCTTTTGATTGCCAAGTATTTGACGCCAATTGGCGAAAAAAAATTTTTTTGGATTTAGGTTCAATTTGGCGCTGTTGGCGATATTTTGCGAAAAATCCACTGAATGATGTTAAAATCGATGATATTTAGGAGATAAATCATTGTAAAACATTTTTTTGCATTGTTTCGTAGCAAACTAGGGATACAAATGTTTGAATTGTTATCTTGCTCACTCCAAGCACTATTTTAGCACTTAAGGCATCTACTAAGAAATTTACACGTAAAATTAAGTAGTGTGGGGTCCATATCAGATCTTTATATCACTTTGAAGGAATTATAGTTGAATAAAACTAAAATAGAGCATTTTTTCTGCTATATCAATTATTTTACAAATGAACTTTTAATTTTATACCACGGGCAAAGCCGTGCGGGTACCGCTAGTGTTTAATAAAACGTATCAATCAATGCATATTTTAAGTTCCATTTCCAAGAAATATTTCATATAGATAATTAAAATACTTTGCTACTAGATAACGACGAGTTTTTTTTTTTTTTCATTTACTCAAATCATTGTATCCCTCAAAATATAATAAAATTTTCTTGTTTAAAAAGGAGAATGTTTATGGAATTCTAAATGGAAATTCTTTTCACAATATTAACTTTCACACAAATAGAAAATAAAGAGCTGTATAAGAAGTTGTGTTTAATTATATAAAGAAAGACACTAATTAAAAGAAGTAAATTGCAATATCCCAATTAGGTATGTAAATTGAAAGACAAAGGAATTTGTTTTACAATAAAAATCTTTCACAGCACATAGAGTATACTCCAAGAAAATTGTGTAGGTCTGCGTGTGTTTTATGTACCAGGAAAAAATGTACGTCTAATCGTAAAAAAACCTTTCTCATTAATTTAGTTATTTTATATTTTAATTTTCGGTATGTAAAATATTTTCAGGTTTTAAAAATCCAAGAGTTTATGAAATATCTGTTAGATTGCTTCAATTCGTAGATTCTATGAAGAGACAAGATATTTTGTTAAAAACTATATTATATAATAAATTCTGCGTTAGTTAGTGAAAATAACGTTGACATTTTCTCTTACCAACATGTTGTTTTTATATCTTTTGATGTAACTTTTACTGTTCAAAATGCAGATGTATTTTCATGAAAAATTCATCAGGCATTTAATTGCACTGCTGTAGTTTTGGTAACAAGGTTCAGTCTTGGGTCCAGAATTCAGACTCAGCAGTATATTCAATAAAGTTATTGAAATAGTTCTGGTGATAATGTGAAAACGGTTTTTTTTTCTTTAAAAAAAGAAAAAATAATGTTAGAAATTGGAGTTAGTAAATAAATTGCCTATTATTTTCCTACTAAATCTAACTTAAGAGTAAGAAACTGTAAAATTGCTAGTTTAACAGTTTATTACTGTGCATTTTACTGTGTTAAATTGGAACCTTATCTACCAGTATTATACTGTAAAAACAACAGTTCATTTTTTGAAGTGTATTTGATTTTATAACGAATTGCTAAGATTTAGGTATTTTATTTATCTGAATGATTAAAAGTAACACTTCAATTATTATTTATTTTCATATTATTGTCACATCAAACTATTGAACCTATTTTGAAAGTAAATTTCTAGTGAGCAAAAATAATTGCATAGAGTGCTAAGAAGAAAAATCTTTATCATAATTTGCGTAATAATTTTAATATTGTTTTTTTTTTATTTTTTTTTATTTATTTATTTTTTTTTTTTTTTTGCGAGTGGTGAAACTTCATTTTTTATAGTTATTGCTTTAAGGAAAAAAATGCAGAAAATGTGTGAAATATGTATAGCTATGCACCGTCTGGAAAAAAAATTGAAAGTAAAATCATTTAACGCCATATTATTTCAACTTAATTAGAATTCTGAAAACCTCAAATATTCCCGTAATATCACCAATCACCATCCTGCTATTTAAAACCTTTATGCAAAAACGTTTCATTTTTTATCGGAAATCAAGACAGACAAGTTCAAGAAACTAAAGTGAGAGAAAACAATAGCCATACTTTACTTAGTTGAACGTAGCTGAAAACCATTTTTTAAGTAAAAAAAATTTTCCATTTGTCATTGAAAATAGCAAGTCATGCATGATTTCTTAAATTTATTAACAGCATTTGAAAAGATACATTTCTCATAAATTAACTTTGAACCATTTTTCTTCTTAAACGAATCCATCATCGATTAGTTACGGTTGTTGATTTTGAAAAGCAATTTTTATATTGCTGCTTGAAAATAAATCTTTGCTAAGCATTTAATACATATTGGAAAGATAAAGAATTGATGTGAAGAATCCAAAATCCTACTTCGGAGCTTATTAATGGCGTTACATTCTTTCTAACAGAGAGCCCAGATGATCTGACAAGTAATTGCATTTTTCTAAGGAAAATAAATTACACATTACCGAATTATAAGAGCTAAATATTTTTAAAAAGCTCAGTTTTGTTTTTTAAAACATATAAAAAGTTGCTTATTACATAATGTGATAAATGCATAGGACGCTCATAGTGTGTATATTTGGTAAAAAAGAAAAAGCAATCAGGTATTTTTCAATGGAGTCTAACTGACTTAAATTACTGAAAGCAGCGTTTAAAAGGTTGTCCAAATTCACTTTAAACCATTTTCTTTTTCTAGTGAAGTTTGTCTGATGATTACATATGAAGTCATATTTAAGAGTTGTTTTCTACCTATGAGATATATTTTTGACTTAAGAAAGTGATCACTTTTCAGAACACTTTACAAAATACATTAGTCACAAGTTTCTACAGAGATATATCTGATACTCGATATTTTTCCAAATTTCATTTCATTTTTTAATTACTGACTAATCATAAATTATTTCATTAAAGCAGCCTAAAAATATATTTTTTTGTGAAAGGTAATTACATTTTGCTGCGTAAAATGTCATTTTCCTTATGAATCTTTTAAACCCTAGCAGCATCATCTCATCGGCCGATGATCGGCTATTTATCGAAAACCGATGAAATTCTCATCGGCCGATGATCCAATAAGTCTCATTGGCCGAACAGAATCCGAGCAGCAAAATCCGATGAGTTTTGCTCAAAATACGATGAGATTTGAAGCAATTTACGAGCAGAACAGTCCCGTGCCGATGAATTTCTTTGGGAAACTTGATCGGAAAGATATCGTTTTCCGATGGAATATAGCTCGGATTATTTTCATCGGGAAAGTTGATCGGAAGGATATCGCTTTCCGATGAAAAGTAGCTCATCGAAAACCGTGCTCGGATACTGATCGGAACGATGTCATCGTGCGTTACGGGATCAGTTTACGAGGAGTTCGATGATCGGCCGAGCAAAATCCGATGAGTTGATGCTACTTGGGAAATGGTATACTCACTAGGAAAATACATTTTTTTATAACTTAAAAAAAACCTAAATACTAGATATAATACTAGTATCAAATACGTACCACACTTTTTAAAATAGAAGGAATAAAAGCGGAAAAATCATGATTGGTTACCAATTATTCAATCAAAAAAGAAATGGCTGACTAAGTGTTTTAAGCAAGACATAAGAAAACTAATTTGAAAAAATGAATGCATTTTTTAACGTATTTAGCTTTTCAAAAAAATTTTTAAAAATAATTCTAATAAATATTAATAATAATTAAAAATGTTTTGATCGTTTTCTGTTATTATTTTAACATGTTTTTACTTTTTTTTTTCACTCCTTACTTATTTTAATCACGTACTATAGGTTTTAAGGGTCTTGTTCAAGGGTTGTCTACAAAGCGATTTTCCGTGAAACATTTCTTTAAACAGCAACTTCAAATGGAATTTACTATGGCAAACATTTTTATTGGATGTATAAATGTTAGTTTTCTGGAAAAAGGGGTAGATTGTGAAAGATAAAGAGAACAATTTAAAGATTTAAGTACTTTAAACAGTGTAACGACGTAAATGTGTACTTATGTAAAAGTCATACCGTAAATCTAAGTAACATACACTAACAAAAGAAATTAGATAGGGGACATTTCACGGTATTTGTGACATAGAGGTGTCCGGAACAAAACTTTTTAAAAGTTTAAAATTTTTATATATATTTAAAAAGTACATTCTAAAGTATATGAATACCATATTGTTTTCATAGTTCAATTTGTATTATGTTTGTAATTGCACTCAGAACATTGAAAGTGCAATTTTCACTGTTACGGACTCAACATTGAATTTTTCTTTAAAAACGAAACTTTTATTCCAACGGACTCTACAGTCATCATTTTCACAATCCATAGCTTTTATAGAACGCACTTTTTTATTAAAATTGTTTGCTATATTAGAGGTGAGACTTTATTTTATCTGTCTCAAGTACCAGTTTTGGCTTAACAATCGGTTTAAGCCAGATTTAAAGAAAAATTCAATTCCGTAACAGTGAAAATTGCATTTTCAATGTTCTGAGTGCAATTACAAACATAATATAAAGTGAACTATGAAAACAATATGATATTCATATACTTTAGAATGTACTTTTTCAATATATATATATAAATTTTAAACTTTTAAAAAGTTTTGTTCCAAACACCCATGTCACAAATACCGTGAAATGCCCCATAGAAAAGTGTTTTGGAGTGCGAGGCATAGTGATAATTTCTCTTCACCTTCTATGATAGTCCCAGTTCAGGTGAGTTCATAGACTAGCCGGTTTCCACTCGCCCAATACTTGCCAGGTTAGCTTCCGGAAAAATTACTACTTACCACTTTGCATAACCTCTTTTAACAAATAACCAATAAATACATATTTTAGCAGCATAATTTAAATTATAAGCAACAACATGACTTTGAATGTAATAAAGGCTTTTGTGAAATGGATTGAGATACTCAAAAATCACATATGCTTAGTAATAATTAACGAACTTAATAACACAAAATGTTTGAAACAGTTTCCTATAAATACAATGAATGCTTTGTGAAAACCAAAAATTTAACTGAGCCAGTAATGCTTTCTAAAAAAGAAAAGGGAGGGGAAGGAGGGACTAACATCATCTGAAAACGTTAATCAACGATCTTAAATCTCAATCGTCCAACTGATATGAATTTACGCACTATGCTAACCCGACAAGAGAATAATCGTATATTTCCAGGGAAGCGTTTCTATGTTTATTGAAATTACTTCAAATGTGAAACATCACAATGTTGACTAACCCACTCTAATAAGTCATCATGACTCCCAACACTACACAGAAATCCCCGTTTGCGTTTTCGAACGAAATATGACATCGGAATTCAGGTCCTGGAATCCCAAACATAGTTGAAAGACAAACGCAATTTAAGCTATTCTAACAAGATATTTGATTTTAAGCGTGGAATTTCAGAAGACCATCAGGGATTTGAGAGTTTGTGTTGGGATGAAGCATTAACACAGACCTGTGTTTGTGTTCCTCATGAAAATGACGCATTCCGGAAGATATGATAGGAAACTGAATTGGTTTAATTATGGAATGTATTTATACATAACTTTAAGTTACAAGAGACAAACAATTATGCATTTCATGAGTTCATTGTTAGTCTGTCGTTGTAAGTGCTTTAGCAGAGGGCATTGACATTTTAGTTTCAAAGGAGATAATTGTATAACATGTCCATTAAAGTCCCTTGCCACCCTCTTAACTTTGAAACTGCAGTAGCTATGTTCAAAAAATAGGTATCTAGTTATTGTGAAGTAGTTAAGCGCTACTGAATAAAATCCCATACGGCGCCACCTGGGAGAAAACTGCAAAGTTAGCATTCATATATCAGAAACGGAACGATATATAGAAGAAAGAGAGTTAAAAAGTTGTGTAACAATAACAGTATTACAATAGGATACCTAGTGTGCATTACTACGAAGAATGGAACGGTTAAAACGTCACATTAAAATTCCGTGATTATCCACAGTGTGACTTGAGAAAACGACCTTAGAAAAAAGCAACTAATTTTAACAATATACCTATATTTAACAGTGCGTAGTAATGTTTTGTACTAAAACTAATAATTTTTTCTTCTGTTCAAGTCCCTCTTTTTTTACATATTTAAGATGAAATCTTAACACTTGTTTTGCTCACCCTTGTTTCATAATTATTTAACTAACCACTTTGCATTTGAAATTTAACTTTGAAATTTTTCCACTCCCCCCCCCCACCCCGTTGTGCATACATTGAACAAAATTGTACGCAACGACCAAAGGCAAATGCAGAAAATGATTTTGCCTCAGCTCCAATGACTTCAGATTATAAGTTACTGCTCATTATTGGTCGACAAGTCCTATTTATTTAGAAAAAAAAAGCACCACTCATAATAATTTAAAAGTAAGATTTTGAGATATAAAAGTAACACTTTTTTGAATAAATCAAGAAAGTCGAATAACACTCTATAAAATAGATTATGTCATCACGTATCATGCAAAAATAATACATCGTAGCTTTTAAATATTTAATCTTTAAAAGACATTTGCTAATTAGTTAGGAGATGAGGAATGAACATAAATTTTTGAAATGAATAAAAAAAGCGTCAAAATTTGTTTTCACTGCTTTTTAAAAGATTAAATTTATTTTATATTAAATTAAAAGCATTTCTGTCTTTCATTTTTGTCAGATAAAAAAAATCAATAAAACCATATAATGATTATTTTTTCATTCACCACGTACCTTCACCGCACTTAGTGTATGAAAGTGAATACAATGTAACTGGACTTTTTCTGTGTGATATTTGTTTACTGGCTGGAATTTTCAAAAGATAAAAAATGAAAAAAAAAAAAAAAATTCCAAAGTATGTGTCACGAGTGTTTTCAATTAACGTAGATTCCCTTTTCCTCTAGAGTGACATAGCAAATGCTTCACTTTTTTTTTATAATCTACACTGTTTAGATAGCTTTTGAATTTACTCTTGAGAAGCCTTTTCTAACATGCAGGAGATTGTTTTCAGTTGTTTTTTCCTTTAAAGCCATTGTGAGTTCTTTCTACCCTTCTGAAAGGTTCTATAACATTTTATAGATTTTGTTGGATTTATATTAAAAGTTGATGTATTATATTTTCTTAATAAGATACATATTAAGAAAAGTTTTCAACCAGTGCGTTTTGCCTGCAATTTTATACGGAGCCGAAACGTGGATACTTACAAGCAGAGCAGTACAGAGATTAAGGACGACTCAAAGAAGTATGGAGAGATGCATGCTCAGCATTACGAAAATACATAGAAAAAGAAATTCTTGGGTCAGAAGTCAGACGAAAGTCTTTGATAGAATAAAAAGGAGTAAGAGCTTGAAATGGCGGTGAGCTGGACATATTGCGAGAAGACAGGATAACCGATGAACGGTTGCCGTATTAGACTGGTACCCACGCGACATCAAAAGACCCAGAAAGCGCCCTTAAACAAGATGGAGGGATGATTAGATATCACTATCAAAGGCAGTAAAATTAAAATTTCATGTTATCAGGAACCTTCTTTTGAAAATGTGTCATGTAAATGTAGGGGAAGGGTGGGCATAGTGGCCACTGCGGGCAAAGTGGCCACTTGAAGTATTCCGCCCTATATATTGCTGCAGTTTAGCGGCAATAGACTCAACTACTCGCCCTGCAGCCGTAGTTGTTGTGTTATAGTTTATATGCCGCTCAGACGCAAACTCACGGAGATATCACAAATTGTTCACTTTTTCGACCCTCTGATGTTAGATAAGTGCATCACATGTTTCGCTTTAGTTTATTGTAGGACTCGGTGAAGTAAATTTTACATCAATGGTGCAAAACACCATGTTTCTAGCTTTGAATTCATATGTCTCAACAGTAGATACAACAACGGGTTGTACGTGAAATATTGTTCTTTCGAAAATGGCGCGCTAGAGGGCAAAGTGGCCACAGCCATGGCCCTTCGATTGTTCGATTAGAAACTTCGATTGTTTTTTCTGTGGTGATTGTTACTCGAAATCTAAGGACAACGAAGGCTGGATTAGATGTTCTGGGTGCCTCAAATCTGCTCACGAAGCCTGCACAGGAGCTGAAGAGGAGGACGATGAGTTTATTTGTGATTTGTGTAAATAACAGTTGATTTCATAACTTCAAATACTTTTAGTAATGCCTATTTTTGTTTAAAAAACCCCAATACAATTGTTCTGAGTTCTGAAACTAAATGCGTTTCATTTTTTCCATACTATCTAAATCTATTTAGGCAGTGACCACTTTGCCCTACCTAGTGGGGCAAAGTGGCCACTTTGACAGCTTTTGGTAAAGTAAAAATTTTGTACAAATAAAGTTTAAAAATCTAGTTGTTTATATTTTTTAATCAGGCCTAAGTAACCATACTAAATGTAGATGGGATTTATAAAATCAATAGTTTCAATAAAGTTTAGGGGTGGAAAAAAATAGATGTTCCTTAGGGTGGCCGCTATGCCCACCCTTCCCCTAATACAATAAAACAACATACCCAAAATTGTTTTTTTTTTTTTTTTTTTTTTTTAACATTTTCATATTGCGCACATACTTTAAAATGAAATTATCAAAACCATAACATGGGTATTTTATGGGGTACTTTTGGGATATTTTATCTTTACAATTTTTTAAAATGTCAATTATACTACTCGAACAACAAAACGTTATCTTCATAATTGCCAATTTCTAATTTCTTAGGCTATAATTTATTAACCAGTACTTGTATTCTGATATCTTTACTCATTCATTTATTTATTTTTCCCTGTCTCAAGTATATTTAAAAACTTCCAAGCATTGATCTTTTTATCCACATATTTAGAAAAACGTACTTTGCGATACCGTCATGTTCTTCTTTTCTCAGATAAAGATAATGACCAACATTATCACATTCTGTTTGCAGATGATATATTTTTATTAGCTCACATTTTGTAAGAAACTCACTTCCATGAAAATATATCTGTTCATTCATAGACTTTTTGGCTTAGGTTACTGTTTTGAAACATTGAATGTAGCTTAGTGCGGCAATTTACTACATTTTCTTTCATTTTTGTACTCAAAAGTTATTTGCTAGTAATTGTTTACTGTTTTTTCATTCAAACATTTATAGTATACACAAATATCAGTGAAACTATTATTTAAATGAGTGAAACTATTATTTTTGTTATTTATTATTATTCTTTCTGTTTTTTTTACATTATGTATATATATTTTTTAAATTTTAAATAAATTCTTCAACTAACTTTTTAAAATGTCGATACTCCAAACTGCGAATTCTTTTTGTTATTAATGTAATGAAAATTCAGTAATAATTTAGATAATGGATATTTTGTACATTAAAATAAGTGCGGAGGTTTAAGATATGCTAAAAATAGAAGTAAAAGTAAATCAAATTGAAAATGTCAGATCAGTGTCTATAGCAATTCCTTAGGAGGTTTTCAGTGGAGAATGATAAACTTTTCATCAGAAAGAAATTTAGCTGTGTCATGTCTGGAGCATTTATTTATAAAATTCAATTCGTATACAGGGACGTTATTTCGAATTTTTCCAGGGAGGGAGGAGGGCAAAGGGTGCATACACATTGTAAATTTTTCCAAAAACTGGCAAAAACCACGCCGAGTTATATGCCAATACATTGATTTCCCAACTTAATTCTTACTGCTTTAGAAGTATGTCCTGTATCACTGCTGTTCTAAAGCTAGGAAAAAAGTCGTTGCAGTGATGATCTTTTTTTTAGTGCACTAGCATAAATTTGAATACACAAATAATGCCTTCGAACAAATAACCTATTATATGAAAATATGTAACATCCCCCCTCCCTCCCTAAAGATAAAGAAATACTGAGAGAACTGAAATCTTTGCCATTCTTAAAAAGTTTGAACAAAATTTTAAATAAAGAATTGAAAATATCTAGCTTAGACCTCCTTCAATTTCAAGTTCAACTTTTAGAAAAGTCTGAAATACAGCAATTTTTGTTCTGCTTTATTGAAACAAAGTACTCTGGAACTTTTACTAGACCATTATATAAAGACACAACACTGGATATTTAGGCACAATTCGTCTTCACAGTATTTTAGTGCATAATATGAGTGTTTCGAAACTTCACCTAACAAACATAAAGATCAAGTTTGCAAATACCTTTGTGCTATTGATGTAGAGAAAAATACAACGTAAGGAGGCAAAAATAAGCAGGGATACTGCAGACACGTGTTTCGGCGTTACAAGGAACGCCTTGTATGCAAAAAAAAAAAAAAATTGTGAGCTTATGGATGCACAGACATCCGACAAAAGCATTCAATTCCTTGTAACGCCGAAACGCGCGTCTGCAGTATCCCTGCTTATTTGTGCCTTCTTAACGTTGTATTTTTCTCTACATACAAAGATCACTCTTGATTTTGTTCCCTCTAAAAATAATTTAATCAATGTATAAAAGATTCCAATAAAAAAATAAGTACTTCTACAGAAGATCTTGTTCAGCAATATCAACCATCTTTTTAAAAACATTTTTACTCAAAAACTATCATTTATTTAAATACTTCTGATTTGTTTTAAAATATCTGGGTGGGCTGCAATTTTCTATGCAATTATCTAATTTATTCATTTTAAAAAAGTCAATTCATCCCATTTTTCAGTCCCCCCCCCCCCCCCCCCCATTTTTTTTTTTGCTGAAAGACGACTTAATAAAAAGCGTACAATCACTTGAAGCTCAAAATCACAATTTGTTTGAGTTACAAATAGACAATTTTCTGACTAATTAACAATATTAAATAGGAAATAGTCAAAGTTCTAAATAACTTTGGCTAATGATCTAGCGCGTCTTCCCTTACTGTAAATGTGTTCACTAATTTTCAGAAAACTTTTAAGATTCACCGTAATGTATGTTTTTAGTGTAGATAAATTATTCGGATAATAACTTCACTTTCTGTGTTTTATCACTCTTTAATGAAATCTGCACTACGAAGGTTTTAGTATGGTTAGAAATAAATTCGAATCGATAAAATCGACAAAGATGTGGTTATTCTTTTCGTATCTAGTGTATTTATTAATGCAATTTAGTTTGCATATTGTTTATTTTGTCAATATGCCTGCAATTTCGGTTTCAGTATAAGAATGTTTGAAAATAATTGCGCAGCAATTTATCAAATTTGTTACAACAACATTCGAATAAAATTAATTTAAAGCGGCATTTCAAGAAAGACATCTGCTCAGCACTTGAATATTAATTACTTAAAGTATTGCTTAAACACTTTTCAGCTAATTAAACGAGCTGTTTTATTTCATAATCTATAGATTCATCCGTTGTTTAACTTGAAAATCAAGTTATTAATAATATTGCACGAAAAATTCAGTTACTCGAGAAATGACAAACAAAACTTCTCAGCTGACAATCGCAAACTTGGCAAGATTTGAAATTAACTTTGACAATTTTATTGTTTCACAGAAAGTGAAGCATTGATTCTGAAATTGTTTTGAAATTATTTACGTTATTTTATTTCTTAAAAGAGGAAATAAGTTACCTCCGAAGCAAAGAAAAATTAAAATTTGATGCTTTTTCTTTTCTTTTCTTTTTTTTTAACTCTGGAAAAACATATTATTGACCCAATTCGCTCAAATTTTACTATTAAGAGTAATTTTAAAATTACGTGAATATAATTTTTTCTTTGCTGAATATTTTTCTTAACTCCATAAAAAGTCATAGAAATCTATAACTAAAATAGCCCGACCAGTACACATCATTTCCAGATACTCATAATATTTTTAATACACAGCATTACGTTGCCAACTGGATACATGGACTAGTTGTCCTTATGACTAGCAAAATGGACTCGTAAGGCAACTCAAGCATAAAAAGCAAGTATTAGGTATCTTTAAAGCAATTATCACCATCTATGCTCAAAATTATTTTTTTTAAATATTTTTCCATGTTTTTTATTACATTGAAAAACGTATATATTTTTTCAGAGAAAACCAAAAATCATGCAGTGTAGGGTTAAAACTACTGTATTAGCTCATAACACTCAAAACATTTTTACTGCTATGAGTAATTATTGGATTAAAATAGAGATTGCTGCTTTACTTCGGGCTTTTACTGGAATTTAAATGACACAAACTGCCACAACAAGGACTGTAGAGTCGGAGTCAAACTGAAATTGGGGTAATAGGGTCAAGCCATAAGAAATCTTATGAAGGACCAAAGTTTTGAAACTAGTTTTAGTGATTTAGAAAAAACAGCAATGATTGATTTTAAAAATGTTGTGACACAATTCTGAGAAAATAGTAGAAGTCCTAACTATGAAACATTAATTAGACTTGTTAAAAAGTTACAATAGGATGACCAATGTCGTTGAAAACTCTTTCGTATCTCAATGATTTTTTTATTTTCCTGTAAGTATTTTCCTGTAACACAATATCAACAATGTTTTATTCCTAGTATAAGCTCAGAGAATACTGTTGGGCCGTTCCATGAAAGTGAAACCAATTGGTCAAAAATTCATATTGAAGTTATTTTGCTATGTTATACATCATTTTAAAGCTTAAGATGTATATTTTAAGAATCCTGCATTGGTTTTTTGGTGAGAGTTAGAATAATACTTTTTTTCTTAGTTGGAAGTACGATATTCACGAACTTGTAAAAATCAGAAAAAAGAACACATTTTCAAATGCATATTTCTCATCGAAAAATAAAAACAAAAATAACTACTTGTAGCACAATTTTAACTACTAAGACGGTACTATAATAATATGCATTCATTAATTTCTTTTGAATTGATCTAAATGGTGTAATTGAAGTTTGAAAAAAAGAAGTGTGATGTTACGTCTGTAACCTAAAAAGAAGCAAAAGTTGTCATTACGTCCTAAAAAATCAAAAACAAAAAAAACCCTTAATGGTCCTTTTGGCAAATTCTTAGAGTAATTGCCCACCATAGTTAAAAATATTGCAACTGATTTAGTTTTTAAATTAATGCTGTTACAGACGTAACATTTCGGACATAACAAATGGCTCTATGTTACGTCCGTAGCAAAAGTAAATTTCCAATTAAATAGGTAAAAAGCACAGGATGAGCAATACATGTATATAGCATAATATGGTAAGAGTACTAAAGTTTCTGGTATTCTGATTTTGAAATTTTTAATTATGTCGGCATGTAATTGAAATTTATTTCTTAAAATTAATAAAATACACATATGGTATAACTGATTATAATTTATACCTCAACTGGCATTTTTTTGCTACGTTACATGGAAAGGGAGCTGTGGATGGAGTTGGGGGTATGGTCAGGCACCAGGTGTGGCGGAGAGTAAGATCTAGAACAGCATTTGTCAACGACGCTCTTTCCTTTTTTCAGTGTGCAAACTCCATTGCAGAATAAGTTAAAATTATTTATATGCCCCAGGAAAATGTTTTAAAGCTGACGCCAAAATTGGAAGAACGGTGGGCCAACATCGCGAATTTGCCAAAAGCCCGCGAAATGCACTGTTTTTGAACAGAATACGAAAATGCCGTTCGAATTTCGAGAACGTCGGACGAAAAAGGACACATTTTTTCATTCAAAAATAATTATCAAAATTGACCAACTGTCACCAAGAAGGTTAAATTTTAGTTTGGTACTAGAGTATGCTGCTATATCATCCAACATTTTCAAATTTTTAAGTTCTCCTAAGACCAATCACTGATTCCAGGGAGGAATTTACTTTTTCCGATTTTTTTATGTAGCAGCCCTATTATGCATTAATTTTAAGAATACAAATACACAAATTTGTGTGAAGGTCCTTCTAAACTTTTCTTGTGTCAATCTTTCTTGGAAATAATTGTCTTAAGATGCATTAAATTATTGTTACATACTGACATATCGGCATATGCTCTCAACTCCCCCAGACTTACCCAAATTTTCTAAAACTGTTACAGTATAACTTTAAATATTCAAATAATGTGTTAATTAATACTACTGTATTGTTTTAGCACAAAAATCTTTGTTTATTCCTGCTTTAATTCCTAAATCTTCGGCTTCACTCCAATAATCTCTCTCACTTGGAAGAGTGTGGTATCCAGAAAATATTAAAAAACCTGTGAATATTTTTATATCTTCTCTGGTGATATGAAAATCATGATCGTTTTTAATATTTTTAGCATAGCTAATTGTTTAGTCAACAATTAAATCATATACATCATCGGAAAAAAGTTTTTCGAATATGTCAACTGGAGATGCATTTTCTATGTCAGTTTTCATTGCTTCCTGACAGCATTTATGGGTTTCTTCTGCTTCAGGCCATTTGGTGTAATTCGGTGTTATTTTTTTTCCAGATTACTTTTGACTTTTCTGTTTTTAGCTTTTTAGTTTTTCGTTCTGAAGTGGAAGGTAAATTTGACTGTTCAAACACTCATCATCTTCTGATAATATTTCGATTTGCCCAGCAATATCTTTTATAATTGGAGTATCTAACTTCTCATCATCTATTTCCTCTTCATCCGTCAATTCATCAACATCGGGTGGTATGGCAATCATATCATTTTCAATTTCTTCAGAAAATAGATATTCAACTGCATCCTGAACGTTATTGAATATTCTCCGATTCATTTTATCAATCTGAAGGGGAAAAAACGAAATTACCGTTCTGCCTGAAATATGATGAAAAAGAACAGCCTAAAGCCCAGCGATCTATTTATAGTACATCAACATTTTGGCGCAAATTTGTGCTACTCAAATTCATTTTGAACAAACACCGAATTATACCCAAATACCTACATATATAATGACACAAAAAAACAATAAAGATTTACTTACCTTTATCACTTAACTCTTATCTCGAAACACATGACTGAAGATCGAAGATCCGCATTTCAAAATTCTGAATCAAACTTACGACTGCCACTGACGCATACTAAGAGGGGGGAAGCAAAACAATCACGTGCCATTTGAACTATGGAACGGTTTTCTTGCCATGTGCTTATTTTCATTTTGTTGGAATGAATTGAAGGTCACTTAAAAGCGCATTATTGGAACTTTGTCTAGCAGTCTAAAAATATGCCGCTGGGTGCTAATGGGTTAACCCATTAACGCCCAAATTAATTTTTTTTAAGGCAATAGAATAAAAATCATAAATCTGGCATATTTTACCCTAAACATGAATATTATAATCGAATTATCGCAAACTAGTTGTTAGTTTTTGTATAAAATGACCCACTAAAAATAGATCGCTGGGCTTTGACACAATATTTTTCTTAGCAAGTAGCAAATTCAAATTAAAGGGAAAAATTGATAAAAAAACAACAGTATACCAATTTAATAGACATGTATATATTTTGAAATACTTAAAAATATCTAAAAGATTTATAGAATAACAATAAAAGTACAATAGTTTACAATAACATTCCGAAGTAATAAAAAGTAATAGTTATTATTTCGTGTGAAATTTAGTAAAGCAGTTTTTGCAAAGAGTTACATTGCACTTTATACAATAAGTGAGTGGTCTTGATTTGCAACCTTCGACTCGACAGTGTCTTTGATTATTTCTCCGGCCTATATTATGATCTATTCTGTCAAAACGAACATCATCATTAACACTAACTTTTGAGGATGAGGGAAAGCTGTGAGGACGTCCTTTTAATACTTTTCTTCCGATCCCCAATTTGAGATATTTTACTGCTACGGCTCTTCGAAAATCTTTCATCGTCATAGAATTACACCCATGAATATTTCTGTACAGAATACTTGCATTGACTAATGACATATCAATTATTCGTGTGAACAAACACCAATACCATTTTTTACCTCTAATTGCGATGCTATGCTTTTCTAGCAACCAATCATGGTGGTCTACTCCTCCCATATGCTTGTTATAAGTGTTTATTAAATTTGGTTGTGGAACTATTATTTTTTCCTTTTTCTCACGAGACCATCTTTGAACTTTTGATGTGCACTCAATATTATCAAAGTTCGTAGCAACAGCTACACTCTTGCTATCACACCATCTGACTATAGCAATTTCATTTTTTTCATCAAATCGGAAATCATATGTGCCACGTTGCAACTTATCTAACTCTTTTGAGGATTTTACGGGGCATTTCTCAGTTCTGTTATCTCGTATAGTCCCAGTAGCTCTGAAACCTTTTTCTTGCAAATTATGAAGTAAAACATGACTAGTGAAAAAGTTATCAAAAAAAATTATGTGGCTGGATGGATTTTCAACTATTGATAACATACTCATTACAACTCTTTCTCCCAGTGATCCTAAAGCACGATTATCGGTTTGATCTTTACCACAATACAATGAAAATTTGTAGCAGTATCCACTATCGCCACAAATTGCCCATAATTTGTAACCAAAGCGTATTGGCTTAGCTCTTATGAACTGTTTCAAAGAATGATGCCCATAATACCTAACAATCATCTCATCTATTGATAAGCATTTATTGAAAATTCCCCACTGCTTAAAATGTTCATTAACTTTTTCTAAAAGGGGCTTTATCTTGAATGATTTGTCGTTCTTATTTTCTGAAGCTTTAGAATTGTCCTGGAAATGAATATATGATTTCATTTTTAGGTAAGCGTTTCTACTGAAAGCGGACTGAACTAGATTAAAATACTGTTTTCTACTTTCAAATCAGAGATGTTACGTCTGTAACACCACTTTGTTTCGTCCGTAACAAGTTTATGAATTTTTTTCACAAATTCGGCAGTCAAAATCCACACAATCTTTATGGTTTTAGAAAGCTTGAAGTCTCTAGAATACGTATTTAAAAAAAGTTCAAAATTTCCGTATAATTCAGAGGAATATTGTAAGTTGTATGACATAGTCGAGTTTTTGCTGTTTTGGGAATTACGTCTGTAACAGGCAGTTTTTAATTTATGTATTTTTTTGTAATTAAGCAATCTACACGCAAATTTAATGTAGCATAAACATCATCAAGTTACACTACAGGAAAAAAATAGAAGACTTTCATCAGCCCAAACCGGAATTATTAGTGTTCAAAGTCTGCGATTGTTACGTCTGTAATGATGGAATTGCCCTGTTGGAATCTTATTAGAGAAGTTTGTGATAGGGCCTATAAAAGAGCATACGCAGTTAAGGCATTTGCAGCCATACATAAAATATTACATAACATGCCATTACATAAAATATAAATTTAGGAAATTTTTTACGAGTATCATTTTTTTCTCATCAACAATATCTTTAATTCTTCTAAAATGTTAAAAAATATATATTGTTTGTATTTTGTCGTATCATATGTGTTTCATACCATATGTGTTTTATATGTTCATATAAAACGGTAAATGACAAAAATATTGTGCTCGTGTTGCATAAATATCATTTAGTTGATGTTTTCAAAATTTTGAATGTTTCAAAAATCTGTGTGTGATGGAATAATTTTATTTTCATTTATTTATTTTTTGTCGTGTCTATGACTAAGCCAACTAAATAACTCCATGGATCCGAAAAACTGCTTTTGCGATTTTTTGGATGTTATCGTCATAAAAGTCTATAAGTGACGGTAATACACCTATTTCAATATTTTTATTGTCATATTATTTTTCTTCACCAACCTAAAATGTAAAAATCACCACTTTCTCAATGAGGAACTGAAACCTTTACTTCCAAAATATTCCTTTTTTAGGTATTAACTTGAAGAAAATATTAACTTTTGAAATTGGACTGAAATTTTGCATTGTTAATTATTGCGACATTTAGTGCACGAATGATTAAAATATTATCAGCGATCTATAAACAAAGTAATGAACCATAAATTTCGAGAAAATATGCTGAAGTAATTAACATTAAAATTTAAGCGTTTTAATTAATGCGTAGCTTGAGTAGTTTGACTTCAAAATTATGCATCATGATATTTTAGGGAGATAAATTTATCAACTATAAGTGTTACATTTTTATTCTAACTTATTTCCAAAATATTTAATGCAAGTATTTCTTGGAAGTTGATTTGGTGAACTTTATTTCGTTGTTGATCCCATCAGTAAACTTGGATAGATTTTATTTCCATGGTAAAATAATTTGCAAATTGTTGGTGAACTTAATGTTAAACACACAGGCTTTATTTTAAATTTAGCATAAACAAAAACCATTATTTAACGCCTTACAAACCATGTAAAAATTAAAACTCTGCTAGGTTCAATCAAGTATTTAGTAAACCCTCCATTAACAGTTTCACTTTTTTTCCAATGTTCGGTCCAAAACATGCCTATTTTTTAAGTGAAAATTTCTGTTTCTTTTACATTTATGCGCGCTTTAGAACCAATCAGAATAAAAACCACAATTGATTACAAACTATCATCTACTGAACAACTATGGCCATACATGCAAATGCTGAAAATATTGGAAATTTCAGGAAATTTGATAAACTTTGGGAGCAGATGCGTAGGCTCAAGATGACGTCATTAAAAATGAAGTATTTTACAGAATTGTTACTAAGTCACATACACAATCAATTAAGGGTACCTGTTTCCGAAAATCAAAAATTAATGTCTTTCACTTCAAACTCATATGCGCGGTTGTTAAAAATGCATGTACACTTTCTCTTAGCCTCTAGTTCTTGAAAGCCTGTGGACAGCTTACCACAGATAGCTTATTACAGATCAATAGCTCACTACAAATACTGACTGTTGGGGCTTGGTTAAAAATGCTCGTGGTCACAAAGTCCTCAAAGTGAATTTATACGGGGCCGATCTATATCTCTGGGGGTGCTGAGAGTTTGCTTCGCTCCTGGTCTGGATCTAAGAAACAGAGCGCTCCTCATGGCACCATCCAACCAGTTGAACCACGTGTTATGGTAGGTACGGGGGATCCTGGAATGAAAAAGGTTGGTTCTTAAGATTTACTCTACCCTTTCTAAATTCCGAACTGGATTAATTTCAATCATCAAATTCTTATGTGTTGGTCAGCTGTTACAGTTGAAGTCTTTATAGAGAGTAATTGTAGTGACATGTTTCACTTACCTGAAGCTTCAAAAATGTTACAGAAACTGAAATATTTTTTATTACAAAGAAATAGATTTGCTTTAAGCCCTGGAGGCGCATTTGAAGTATTAAGCACTGTTGTTTCAAAAAAGGGTAAATACTTGCAAATTAAGTCATTAAGTAAGTGATATTCAAAATGTGCGCGATGTCCTTAAATGCTTAATCTTGAATTATTTGCATTCATTAATATGTACAAAAAAGAATTTAACTGTTTTTTTATTTGATATTTTAAAAGCAGGAGCCCCCAGAAGGGAGGCCAAGGAAGGTCACTGGGAAGTCCCAAAAATTTTCCTCATTCGGCAAATTCGGACTGACGATTCGGCAAATTCAGGGATAGTATTGCATTTTCTTTTTTGTAATTATGCATACTGTTTGTGTCTGTAGTTGCATTTTTTTTCTTTTTTTACATGTATTTGTCACTTTTTAAAATAAGATGAACCAATTCATAAAACTTGATTCGGTTGTTGATCTGTCATGCATTCAATACGTTTGTCTTCCAATCAATCGTTTTGACAGTTCAAAATACACCCCTCTTTGTTATTTATCAAAGTTCAAATATTTGTTAACCATCTGAAGAAAAGATTGACAATGCTCGTTTTTTTCTAATTTTTGCATTTACTTTATTAATTGTTTAGTGATATCTATTGTCCTTTCCCATAAAATAATGGCATAAAGTGTGTGTATATGCTCGTATTTTATCATTCGGAACATTCCGGAATTTTATTCGGCAAATTAAGAATTTTCCCCCTCCCAAAAATTTAAGCTCGGTACGCCCCTGTTCGAAAGAAAAGAGAAGAAGAAAGAAAAGCAGAAAATAAAAAATAATAATAAACTAAAATAAGACATTGTTCCATAAACGTCTTTTATCAGCACATAAATACAATTCTTTTTCGGAGTAATAGCCATTAATGTATCAAAGCATCACAGGATGTCTTCTGCGAAAGATACAATTGATGTTTCTCTTAAAAGAAAAACAATGCTCTAAAAGCTAACCATTATCGTTACTAATACTATTACAAATTCTGTACTTATTTCATTACTTTGTATGTATCATAACAGTATTACTTACATTTGTTTTCTTAAAGAACTGAAGGTTGCCTAATTTTTAGCCTTGGTTTTGGTACAAATAAAACTATGGACAGAAAAATAAAAACAGTAAGTTAATTCTGTGGAAAATTCGAAGTATAACATTTATGTACTTGAACATAGGAGAGAGAAAGACACATGTGGGACAAATGTATTTTTTTTCTGTATTTCAAATACTGAAAAAAAGTATGCCACATTCAGTTAACATATTCGAGACTGCCGTTTGGACTTACCGTTAACACATTTCATCTTATAAGGAAAATGCATCCCTTTTTTATTTCTCGTTATTCCTTATTGTCCAAATTAGATATTAAATGTTTACTGTTTTGAATGAATAAATTACACTAGTCGACAAATTTTCACTTTTTTTCCCTAACAAAGATGAAATTAACTGTTTTTGACTAATTTTGCAGTGTAGAATTCAAAAATAATAGTAAAAAAGCTGCAGCACGTACAGTTTTTTTGTTATGAATTTCTAAAAAGTACTGAACATAACTGAAAAAACAGATCAAACACACCATTTTTAAAGACGAAAGAATCATAATATTAACTCCAAACTTTTTTTGAAGTTTCAAGAGAGACTTAAAGTTTAAAATCATGACCACTAATAATAAAGAAGGGGTTCTTAGGGGGGTGTACCCCCTAAAAATGAGCAAAAAATCAACAAAAATGATCTTTTAATTCTTGTTTTTTTTAAATGACGTTTAAAAAAAAAAATTCGATGTAAAATCAGAGGATAGGACCCCCTCCTATGATTCCTACGTCCGAAAAAATTTTCGCGCTGTAAAAAATAAAAAAAATTAAAAACCGATTTTATGACTGTCGCACGCTAAATACGAGACACATCGCAGGTCTTCAGAAAGGTTGCGTATTCTTTCTGGTTCTTATGTAAAATTATCTCCAAAATCCGAATATAGCCCCTTTCCTCTCCATCACTCTCCACTTTTTGCCGAAAGCCCCCCCCCCCGCCCCCTCTGATACTGCGTGATGCGTGATACTGATGAAGCGTGTGTCAGTCTTAAGATCTTTTTTTTTTTTTTTTTTTTTAATTTTATTTTACAGCGCGAAAATTTTTTTGGGCATAGGAATAATAGAAGGGGGTCTTATACTCTGATTTTACACCAGAAAAAAAATTTAAAACGTCATATTAAAGAAACCAGAATAAAAAGATACTTTTTCATGATTTTTTGCATATTTTGAGGGGATACACTCCCCTCGTCCCCCCTTTTTGTTATCGGTGGTCATGATTTCGGAGTTTGCGTCTCCCTTCACCTCCAAAAAAATTTAGGATTCAATATTTTGCTCCTTTTCCCTCCAAAAATAGGCTTTTGGTGCGAAAATCATAAAAAATAGTAAAAAATTATTTTTTTTTATTACGGAAAATTGAGACGTGGTGAGACTTTTTTACTTGCAGGTATTTAAATAACTATATGAATACGTAATAAAAATAATCATTTGGTTGTTGTTAGTGAACCACTGTCGACCAGTGTTATCATTAAATTACCAGTATCAAAGCATTAATTTATATCTGGAACTTCCTTATTGCATGAATATATAATATTCGTTTAATTAATTCACTTTGTGCCCCTATGACTTGATTTAAGGGTGCTTTGAGGGTGCGGTGGGACATGTTTATGGAGGTTTACAACAAAACAAAGTATTTTTGGATATCAAGATTTAAAATTAAATCATAAATGAGCAATGCTATTAATGAGGTTTTATGAAACTAAACTTCCACTGGGGCATTTACATACATCAATTTGCGCATTCTGCTGATGATATTATTATATTATTACTAATGAATAGTTCTCATGAATTGTAATCTGATTGCATTTCTGTCAGTTTCTGTGCTTACAAACATGTGGTAGCACTGATATTGTCTTGCTATAGTTTTGGACATTCTAAAAACAACATATTAAGCTATTATAATTTCTTAAAGACTTCTGATTTTTTTCTAACTGTAAATGAAGTTTTAATTATCTTTTAAAATTATTGCCTTCCCATTTTCCCCTTCTTTAATGTAACGTTACTTCGTTATTTTCAATCCATCGAGTGTTAGCATAAAAATATTTTTTCAAATATCCTTTATGGGCTTTATTATTATATTTATCTAAGTCTTGTCGTTTAAAAATTCATTTGAAAATCAGTTTTTAAAAAGAAATGTAATGCGGAGAAGTTATGAAAAAGTTGCATTAAAAGAGTTCTAATATTATGTTCTCCGTAAAAAAATTGTTAAAACTAACACTAAGGAAATTATTACAAAATAAATGAAAACTTTCCCATTCTCCTATACTATAATTGAAATATTGTATTTTATTTACATTTATGGTATTTGATTTTTGAAATGTCTTGTAGATTTTTAAATTTATGTAAGTACACTTAAACCTTCCAGAAAAAATACGAAACTGGAAATATATGTATGTGTGTATTTGTGTGGCCTTTCAACCCTTGCAGCAATAGATATTAAATGCTATAAAAGTGTAAAATGTGCAAAATGGAATCGACAGATCCACTAACATTAAAACTCAATCAACATACCAGGCTAAAATAAAAGTATTAGAAATAAGCAATTATGCAAAATTACTCCTTGAAAGTCAAAAGCCCTTGAGTGTTTTCCATTGAATTAGATCGAATGACTCAAAATATTTCGGCTTCAACGTTAGAAAGGAATTTAAATGCTCTGTCTATGATATAGTTCAGAAAACTTTAGCGAGTGAAACATTTTTCTCAAGCTCACTTACAAGTTTTAATTAAGTACTTCCGAACTCCGTTCCAGTGTAAAACACGTCTGTGTTTCATGTACTGTGCTTTGTTTGAAAAGAATAGTTTTAACTACAGCGAAATACCTCTTTTTAAGTTTGCATGCAGTTTGCATTACGTATTCAATAGTTCAATAGAGTAGTTTATTCGATTTTATTTCCACATATCTGGAATTCATTTCATCGGAAGCAGCTGGGCGGTTTGTTGAGGTTTTTTTCTGCCTAATATTTTATTCCGTAACATGAGCAAGAATTTATAAGCAATGAATTTATTTTTATGGTTTGTCTTAAATTAAATGCAGGAAAAAATAGTTCAATTTGAAATTTATGCGGCTATAAAAATACTTTTAGTGAGATAGTATTTTACCTTTTGAAAGAAATTCTTTATAAAGTTCTTAAATTTATGCCGACTTCTTTCTTTCTGTTTTTCATGATGGCTTTTATTGAAAAGCTATATTATTGTATAAATTTTATTGACAACTGGTGGTTTCATGACATGCTAATAAATATTTTATCCCACTTTTTTATTTGAAGTTTTCCAGTTTTATGGTCATGTTTCTTTTTGGTTCCTTTTTTTGTTAAGAGCAAGTATTTGTTTGATGATAGATATTAATTTATTTTTAACCTCTTCCCGGCTTTTCCCGAGCTGGACTCGGGCAAGCGAAATGTACCATTCTGGCTCATCCCGAGTGTAGCTCGGGCACTGTGAAAATTAACACTGCACAACCAGTCTTTCCCGAATTATTTCAGATGTCCCTTTTATGGTTTCGGATGCTTTTATTTACTATTGTTGCCACTATGGCAGCATTATAAAGTGTTTTGAGCTGTAAATTTAAGATAGGGGTAGGCGCCAACTCCAAAGTATAATGATTTCTGCCATACAGAAAGCCAAATTTACAGGTAAATATTAATTTATTACTCATTTATTTAAATAGATATTTTTACATTCATTTTTTGGAAATGTTGCATGAGAATGATGCTATTATGTTTAGATAGATATGTATGTATGAAAATAAGCATAAAAAATTGACATTTTTTGATCCGTAATCCCAAAATAAAATAAGCCTGGAAGGGGTTAAGCATGTTTGGGATGTCACTACATTTCTTAGTCCCGCCGTCGCTGGTATAAGACACCAAATAATACTAAGAAAGAAATAAATTCAGTTAACTCCCGACTATGCGTGGTCAGACTGTTAGTCGGCCATTTGAGAGATCTTTTGTTAATCTTGGTTAACCTAGAACTTCCAGCTATCAATACAGCAGCAAAAACAAGGTAAAACTTTAGAACGTACTCTTCTGATAGTGATTCATTAGTTTGTTTCATAAATTAAAAGTATATATATATATATATCAAAATCCAAGCTGTTGTCAATGCTAGTAAATGCTCCAGTGCTCGGCCATGATGAAGCCAGTAGACGGCCATTTCGCTGTCGCCAATCTTATGGAATATGAAAGAATGAATTTAAACAAAATTTAACGCGAAATATATATCTATTGGCGAGATAAATGTCGAATCCATTCGACAAGCGCGCTAATACTCCCGAAGGGTTGCCATAGAACTTTTTTGAATTAAGTCACAAAGATGGCTGTGATTAAGTCCTCAATTCGCTAAGTTGGGCTTCGCAATATTATTGTTTTGTTTTCGCAATTTATTGTAGTGCTCTTTAGTACTAAGTGGATATCTCCCCATTTCGTTGTTATGAAGATAATTCGTTAATAATTATGCTACGTTGTCAATCGCCTCTTCGTTGAACACCATCGCTTCATTACAGTATATTTCATTTTGAAGCATCATAATAAAATGTCTCGGTGAATAGATTCGTATTTATCACTCTATAGCGCCAACACTATCAGAATAAAAATTTGAGCTTTTTTGAAGCATTAAAAATCGTTTGAGCAATAATAAGGAAACAAAGTATAAAATAAAATGATTAAAATCTTTTGCTACATCTTTTATCAATCGTCTGCAAATTGAAGCTTATGTTTATTAATGCAGAGATGTCGAATTTGAACGCCATTGCTATATTTCGAAGAAAGTAAACAGATGAATGAATGTCGACCTGACATGGCCGACTATTGGAAACGCAGAGCAATTCTATACCCAATAGTCGGCCACCCCTTTATAGAACAATTGAACCAAAGAGCAAGTTTGTTTTTTCATTGTAACATTATGTTATGTACTCCATTACAATAAAGTATACTCAAATGAACAGTAAAATGAAAACAAGAAGAATACTTACCATTTAAGGAAGATGTGTCCACTTAACAAAAAATAAGCAGAATTGCAAACTAGTATGACTGGCACAGTATTTAAAATAAAATGACTCAGTACTTATTCAAGAAGAGTACCCAAAACTTAATTGTCATTGGTTTATACTTGGGGATAAGTAAAGTAATGTGTGAATACTTCATATCCGATTTTGAATTAAAAATATACTATTTATGAGTAGTTTCATGTTAGTGTGGCCGACTACTGGAGACTGGTCGACTACTGGAGTACTTACCCTATCACACTTTTTAACCGACGAAAACACGGAGGAGGTTCTCTAGTCGACCGGTATATATATATTTTTTTTTAATGTATGACCACGCATAACTTTTTGCTGAATAGTCCGATTTGGATAATATTTTTTTTTGTTTGAAACGAATTTAACCTGGTGGTCCCATGGTCCCATGATGCGGGGTTTGAAAACGGAATCTTGAAGACATTGATGGAAATCTTCGGAATTCCGTTCATGCGCATACTCTTTGCGCAGCATGAACGGAATTTCATGCGCACACTCTTTGCTATGTCGCTCGCCGATAGAGTGGCTTTACGGTAAAGACTCTAGGCTCTCATTGGCAAGAGCATCAGTTCGATCCTCGAGCGAGTCGGTGGATTTTCAAGCTGCAGAAAAAAAATGCAGCGTCTACGTCAGACGATTATGCTGCATGAAAACCGCAGTTTTACTGACAAAAAATATTTAGTCCTGATTTCCCCAATTTTTTTTTAAATATATTTCCAGGCTCCTATCAGGTCCCATCACCTTAACTTTTAAAGGTTAAATTTGGTGATGCACTAATAATGAATCGGCAGTAAATGGCCACTTTACAGATTAACCTGTTGGTCAGTTTTGTCAGTATAATCGGCTGAAAACTTGTATTTTAAACATGTTTTAATTAAATCCCAGAAATTAACACAATTTCTTTTAGTGGCAATCGTTTAAAATTTTGAACGCGTCAATAAAGTGAGATGAAGCGTCACGATGGCAACATGACACTCTTCCGGGTATACATTTACACTGAAACGAATGAAATAAAAATAACATTTTATAAAAAAAAGTAAAACCGACTTCAAAAACACAGCTGAAAATTGCTCTAAAATGTAAAAAAAAAATTATACTTTGAACACCATCGACACTACTTTTAAACATGAGTTTTGAAGTCGGTGCCGAAACAGTTAATTTTATTTTTATTACGGTGATAATTTACTGATCTCAGAAAAAATGCGAATGCATTATTGGTCACTTAGAATTTAAAGATGTTTTTTTTTTATAATTAAAATGATCATTTTAGCTGTTATTTACGTGTATGTGCTGTCTTATGGATTTTTTTTTCGATAGTTCATACACTTCTTACTTTTTTTCCAATTATCCGCATTTGCCGTGTCCCCCTATTCCGCTGACAGTCGGAATTTACTCCAAAATGTGTCAGTGAGTATTGATTAATGGGATTGTCAGTAGATGTCAGTGCAGAGAAAATGGTGTTTCACTGATAGATTTTATTTATGCATTATTCAGATCAAATTAAAAAAAAATAGCATGTTAGGAAGAAAAAAAACAGGAGGGGGAATATGGGACAAAATGCCGATATAGGGTAAGGTAAAGATTATTTAAATTTAATTAGGGCTCTATTCATAGTGTTACGTCACAATTATGCACTTGCTGGTTGGGTCCTCAGCAATAATAAAGGCTGGTTCCCCTTCATGTGTGGCGCAGTATGTTGTTCACCGGTAAAGCAGGTGCATTGTTTTTACCACACCAATGCTCGTGCATATTTTGTAACCTATTAATGAACTGTTTTAGCAAATTTCAAGTTTTTTACCAATTTTAACCTTTATACAGTCCACAATTAAATTTACACCTAAGAATCTTACCACACTGATTGGTAAAAACACAAGTGCGAGAGACTCTACTGACCAACTCAAAACGTTACTGGAGAGGTTCACCCAATGCAAATCTCGTGTTCAATTTTTTAAAACTGATTTAATTGCAGGAGCAAAGTTATTAAAATTTATTTAAAAAAACCACTCACGAAAATTGTTTAGTTTATGAAAAGTTTCAATCCAGTTTGGTTTGGTGAGAAATATAAAATAAGCAAAGAGTTTTAATTATTTTCGTGATTGAATTGAGAATAAAATATACAGGGTGTCCACTCCAATCGTGGACCAATAGCTAATTTCTAAACCGTTAGAGATAAGCATATAGTTTATTTAGGAAAAAATCTCCAAATTACGAAAGGAATTTTGGGTCCATTCAATGTTTTTCAAAAAATCAAATTTTGAAAGAGTTACGAAATTTAAATTTTTATACAGCCCCCGAGTCCTATCAATCATGTTTAGCAAAACACTCTTGACACTGTAACGTTTAAAACTAAAAAAAAATCACTCTTCTACCACAAAAATTGACCGAGTTATGACGTTTTGAAAAACTTAAGATTTTGAAGGATTTCGCAAACGGTCCCTTAAGTGATCTCTCGATGACGTCATAAAACAATGCAAAATCTTGATTTTTCAAAACGTCATAACTCGGTCAATTTTTGTGGTAGAAGAGTGATTTTTTTTTAGTTTTAAACGTTACAGTGTCAAGAATGTTTTGCTAAATATGATTGATAGGACTCGGGGGCTGTATAAAAATTTAAATTTCGTAACTCTTTCAAAATTTGATTTTTTGAAAAACATTGAATGGACCCAAAATTCCTTTCGTAATTTGGAGATTTTTTCCTAAATAAACTATATGCTTATCTCTAACGGTTTAGAAATTAGCTATTGGTCCACGATTGGAGTGGACACCCTGTATATTTAATGCGTGCAATTCAGCAGAACATATAATGTGGTTTTAAGCAGCCTCTAATTTTTATCACAGAATGAATAGGAATGGATTTCTCTCCTTTAGGAATGCATTTTAAAAGATTTTTCCAACTCTTCAGTCGGTATTTCAAAGTGAAAACTTCACTATAGTCGTTTCCTTAAACTTTTCTACGACATTTGCATTTAAAATTACCTACATTGCAAAACATTTTTTGTTACTTGCAAAAAATGTTAGCTTTCTCTAACTTGCATGACTTTTGACCAGTAGTGTGTATATATATATATATATATATATATATATATATATATATATATATATATATATATATATATATATATATATATATATATATATATATATATATATATATATATATATATACACTGCTCGACATTGAAAATGCAACACCAAGAAGGAGTGGTCAGAAATTGATGACATTTGGTAAGAAGACAGAGACAGCATGGAAAAATAAGTGATATTTATTTCAAAATAAATAAGCAAAATTTAGAGCGAGGACTGCGTCGTCTCAGTAAGAAGTAGGACCACCGCGGACAGCGATATACGAAGAAACACGTCTAGGCATGGAGTCAATAAGCCTGAGGATGGTGTCCTGAGGGATGGCACTCCATTCCCTTTCAACCATTTGCCACAGTTCGTCCTCTGAACGAGGCAGTGACAGGTTCTGCAAACGGCGTCCAATCATGTCCCACACATGTTCGATTGGTGACAAGTCAGGAGAGTATGGTGGCCAGGAAAGCATCTCTACATCTCGCAGAGCCTGTTGACTGATTCGAGCACTGTGAGGCCGGGCATTATCCTGTTGAAAAATTGCATTTGGCAGACCCTGAAGGTGGGGGATTGCCACCGGCCACAGTACATTATCTACATATCGTTGGGCCGTCATAGTGCCCCGAATACGAACTAGAGGTGATACGGAATTGTATGCAATAGCGCCCCAAACCGTTATGCCACGTTGTCGCGATGTGGGGCGTTCCACAGTTACTGCTGGATTCGATCTTTCTCCACGTCGACGCCACACACGTATGCGATGACTATCGCTGGACAAACAAAAGCGGGATTCATCTGAGAACACTACGGTTTGCCATTCTGCCATTTCCGTCTCTCTGGTCTGGCACCATTCCAAACGTTGGAGTCTGTGCTGTAAGGTCAATGGCAGTCTTCTTACCGGGCGCCGTGATTGCAGGCCACGTGCAACTAGTCGACGGGAAATGGTTCTGGTCGACACAGGACCATCCAGGGTACCTTGCACGTGCTGCAGAATCGACGTACAAGTGACTTGCGGGTCCGCCACAGCTTGTCGGTGAATCCGTCGATCCAAGCGGTCTGACGTCACTCTGGCTGCACCTGCACCCTAGGGTGGGGCGAAAAATAAAAAGTTTTTCAGATCAACTTCTAATAGTTGCCAAAAGTTGTCTTTGGTGATAGTTAGCTTTTGTGCAAAATTTGTGAAAAATCGGTGAATATCTTCAGGGGGCGCTGCGATCGCAAAGTTTTATCAAAGCTTTTATCAGGATTTTATGGTTAAAATATGAAACACAATGCCGTTAGCTAATCTCATTGCATTTTTTTCTCATAAGATATATTCATGCATTCAAAGCATGGGAAATAACTCACAAAAAATTATTTTATGTGATATATTTATGTTTCAAGCATTTGAAAAGAAACAAAAACGTGAAAAAAGTGATTTTTTTTAAATATAAATATATCATATAAAATAATGTTTGTGAGTCATTTCATATGCTATTAATGTATGAAAACATCTTTCGAGTAAAAAAAAAACGCAAAGAGAATAGCTAAAGGCATTCTTTTTGATATTTTAACCATAAAATCCATAACAAAGATATGGTTAAACTTTGCGATCGCAGTGCCCCCTGAAGATATTAACCGATTTTTTTTCAAATTTTGCACAAAAGCTAACTATCACCAAAGACAACTTTTGGCAACTATTAGAAGTTGATCTGAATTTTTTTTTATTTTTCGACCCACCCTAAGTGCACCCCTCAATGTGGCTACATTTCCTCTTTCCAACCATCTCCGACACAGCCGATGCACAGTGCTTGCATCCATGTGGGTATCAGCTGCAATTTGACGTATGGACCAACCTCCCCTTCTCAGTCCGATCACCATACCCCTTGTATCTATATAGTCGCCTATATGCTGGAATTGTCTTCGTTGAGGACGGCGGAGCCTTTCCTCCTATTACACGTATCCTTCGAGACAAAAACCAAATTTCTCCGATAATTAGTCTGGCAGAAAAACCAACACGAACATAGCCCACTTTTCAACTTCATTCTCTTATATCTTACTTCACGTGCGTCGGAGAGCTGCGCATTTCATATCATTTGCATAACTCAGTGACGTGCGTCTACGGTAAAATTTGCATGAATTTCTGACCACTCCTTCTTGGTGTTGCATTTTCAATGTCGAGCAGTATACATATATATATATATATATATATATATATATATGACTTAATGTGGTGAAAATCCCGAATGGATCTTCGAATTTCTCGCATGTAGGGAACTGAGAAAAAAGACATTCGTTTTCTGTCACGCAGAGGGCAAGTTTCCCCTTTCTCCCCGTTTGTATAAACAACTGTGGTGGTTGTGTTTCGGTTTCGCTGTACTGTGATCCCTTTTCAAGTGTGCCGCCAACGGACGTCGCTCGGATAAACGTCAACAAAGACCCCCAGGTTCTTCTAGTGGGACAAACTGAGATGATCTCGTGCCGCGCAACGAAAGAAAAAGAAGTGTTGTGTTTGTGCGTGTGTTCAAGTTTCAGTTTCTTGTGAAAGAACTAAAAGCTGCAGCTGCCACAAGAGTGAAAGAAAAAATTGACACGATAAGTCGTATGGTCAAACAGCTGTTTCATTTGCTTCTGTTTCCGTTGTTCTTTAGAACAGTAAATAACCGGTACTCTACCCACCCCACACCCCTGTTTATTTAATTTCATGCTTTATTATCTATTACTATTATTTTATTAATAAGTTTTGAATGAGGTATTTTGTTATCAAAGTATGATTTTTATCTCTATTATTTTTATTTAATTTTGACATTGTGTTTAACTTTAGTGTATTTTTTGTGCATTATAATAATCTCAAAGAAAAATGGATGACGTTTCGGTTCAAGATTTATCTGAAAAAATCCCAAATCCCAAAAGTCAGGATGAAGGAAACACACTGCAAAGATCCTTGGACTCAAATCCCATTCAACTTGTTGATGTGTCGACTCAAAGTTTTGACCAAACGTCTGAGCAGAACACATCCGAGATGTTGGTTGCTAAACCCAAAGAAAGTGGAACCAAACTATTAGAAAACTTAAATGTATCTCATTACAGAAAGCCAGTTAAAGAAATTGAGGTTGTTCCATTTTCAGTTGAATCAGAGATGTCCTGGGATGCCTGGTTGAAATATTTTGAAGCAATTTGCTTAGAAAATAGAAAAGACAACGTATGGAAAATTCGTAATATTCAAAGTTTCTCGCAAGGGAAAAGCCTTACACTTTATATAAACAATTGTTTAAACATAATACATTGGGAAGAATCAGTCGAAATTTTTAAAGATGAGTATACTATTCCCGAAGAAATTTCCCTCTCAGATTTTGTAGATCTTAAATTTCGCGAAGGAAACGATTTAAATAAATATTATCAGGAAAAATTAAAAATCTGCAGAAATTTAGGCTTGGACCAGAAATTCATTCTAGAAGGGCTAACAGAAGGTCTACCAACCGATCTTAAACAATTGGTCATCATTAAATTGCCCCAAAACCCTACAGAATGGAGGGACTTAATATTTAAGTTGAACAAGACTAAACCTAATATCAAACTATGTGAAAATAAAACAAATGTAGAAAACTTTAATCAATCTATTGGAAATGCTAGACAATGGAGACCTCCTTATCCATTCAATCCAAGGTATGTTCCAAACCAGCAACAGTGGAGACCTTCGTATCCATCCAATCCGAGATATGCTCCAAACCTGCCAAGACCGTGGGGTGTTAGAATTCCTTATCAAACGCCTCCCAATTCACGGTATGTTCCTGACGCAGTCCAACATTCCTCCAGAGCTATCAGACCTGCATTAAGACAAAACCAAATACACTTTCAGGCAATTTTACCACCCTCCCCTTGCAGAGTATGTTTAAATATGGGAGTACTAAATGAGTATCACTGGGTACAAGAATGCCCTTTTAGAAATAATACATTCAATCCTCATCCAACCCCTAGTAATTATGCTTCCACGAATCAAAGCCTACCAACTCCAGAACTCAACGACAAACCCTCGAAAACCGAGTCTAGTGACAATACCACGGATGACACTTATTGACATTTACTTGTGTCCGGACACATAATTCGAAAAAATGGTAACAAAATTAATCAAAAGAAAAATTGTCAAAATGTTGTTGTTCCTGGTGGCGTTACAGAATCGATTCCCTGTTTACTGGATACACGCTCGAGCCTAAGCATCATTTCTGCTAGCCTTATTAAAAAATATAATCTTGTCAGCTACAACGCAAAAAATGAGCTTTTCGCTAAGCAAACACAGGGCACTTTAACCATTCGTAAAAAATGCGCTGTAACTTTGCAAATTGGAGAGATTATAAAAAGCATTCAGTTGTGTGTAATTGATAGTGATTTACCGTATATTTTGATAGGTCTACCCCATTGTGCCGCTTTCCAGTTAAATATTAATTGTATGAATAAGGTCGTAACGCAATGTAATCAAATTTTACCAGTAATTTCAAATGTGAATGGAAATGAACGTTATCCCTTAAATACTTTACATGTGGTAGCGAAACAAAACAATCAGCTGCTTAAAAATTCTCAGAAAGATGTGAATATTAATTCTAATAACATATGCGAATTAGAGAATACTATGGCCACTGAGAGAGTTGATCAAATCCCTCAGTCTGCTTATAATGGTAAACTCTCTACGCTATTAGCTGAATATAATCACATTTTTTCGAAAAGTAAATATGATGTTGGAAGGATCAAAATGGAACCTCAAAAAATTCATTTGAACTCTGAGCAACCTATATCTCTTAGAGCTTATCGTACTTCGCCAAAAGAGGAAGATGAAATTAGAGAGCAGGTCCAAAATTTGTTAGCTGCCGGATTAATACAGGAATCTGAAAGTCCATATAGTGCGCCCGTGACGCTAGCGTATAAACGTGAGGAAGGAAATAAAACGAAGCTTTGTGTTGATTTCCGTAAACTAAATGCCATTATTTAAACAGATGCCGAATAAATTTAATTAGTTCACAATATTATTGGCCGTATATTCATAAAGACATTGAGAATTTTGTAAAACATTGCCACATTTGCCAAGTAAACAAAAAATGTAAACAGAAACGTTTCGGACTGTTACAAGAAGTCCCTCCTACCTTTTGAATGCTTGTCATTAGACACATTTGGCGGTTTTAATTAC